>CAJNYU010001913.1:1030-250491 GCA_905331475.1 Rotaria socialis | reverse complement strand
ATTATTTACTTCGTACAGTAAGTAGCATAGTGATCTTTTAAAACATATTTTGAATATCATAATTAACAAAATCTTTATCTTCATAATAAATTTTATTTTGTTAAAAAAGATTAGTCAACCAGAAAAATAGTTTAACAGTCTTTGAAATATAGCTTTACAAAAAAAAATGAATGAAACCCTTTACTTCTATAAACTTGAATAATTTACATGAACAAGATTTCACGTACTATCCAAAAAAATTAAGCAGCATACTTATAGTACACATACACATGAACACCAAAAAGGTAAATACCAACAAAAAAGAGTTCGATAATTCCGATAGTAGAAGGATATAAAACAGTTATAGCATCCATGTCCGTATTTATGTTAGGAGTTAACTTGAATCTCCATCGAATACATCGATCAGATGATTTTTCAATACTGATTGTTATAAGTGTTGCCAATAGCAATCCCCATGGAAATCCTGTTGCAGTATCGATTAAAACAGAAATACATAATCCAAAAATCATTGCATTAAATATACATAAATTTGTCCATGATTGTCTGTATTTCATCAAAAAATTCCTCCTATTATTCAATCCTTCATCCGAGATTATCACCATTGGCAATGTATCCAGTCGACGAACCATTTTCTGTAATGTTGAGATGAACAAAATGGCAATAAGGTGTACAATGAATGTAATCAGCCGAATATACCATGGATAAAGACAATATAAATCGATGAAACGACTGTACGATCCCTAAAATGAATAATAAATTAAGATTTAAATCATATAAAGTTTATTTAAAGTAAAAAAAATACAATTATAATTCTATAACCTAACAGACACGTGGGTGTCTATGTTAGTCTATACATACCATTATTTGCTTTGTAAATATGACTGTTTATTCAGTTAACGCATTCTATATATAGTGTAATTGTTTCCATTGTTTTCCGATGTCCCTTTAGTAAATAATCTAATTGGCGTGTTTCTCTATTACATATACATAATATGAAAAGAGAGACATAGTCTAGTGTAACGAATAGATAACAAAGGCTGTTTGGATGCTCTACACCATAAGACGAAATAGTGGATATATGGATAAGATTTAAGGGGTCACTAGCAGTGATAACAATTTTATGACCTCGATTTTGTTTAAACGAATTATGTTTTCTCTTTATTTATATGACTCATAGCCATATATAACTTTCTCTCTCTATCTATTAGTCATGTATCAAAGATTTTCGTTACCTGTC
Organism: Rotaria socialis; assembly: GCA_905331475.1. Lineage (NCBI taxonomy): Eukaryota > Metazoa > Rotifera > Eurotatoria > Philodinida > Philodinidae > Rotaria > Rotaria socialis. The sequence continues at coordinate 249,254 of CAJNYU010001913.1, read as the reverse complement.
ATATACATATGAATATTTGATAGAATACAACGCTAATATTTGCATACAAGAAATTTACATTGTTTATATCTGTCGACCCAGGACGAGCTTTACGACGTTCGTATACGGTGAAATACGGGCCGTATACGACGGTAAATCGCCGTATTTGGCCGTATTACATTACTCCGTATTACGATACGGCACGGAGATTTACGATCGTAATACGGAGCCATGTAATACGGCCAAATACGGCGATTTACCGTCGTATACGACCGTGTATGTTCGACCTGGGCGATGCAGATTTTTTATGAAGAACGTGAGTCATTGATTGACCTCGTTCTTTTGTTGACATTTAGATTGATAATCCATGACTATAATATTTTCATATTATTCTTGACTACTTGCGGTACGATAGTGAGAAGTCCATGGACTTAAAATTTAATAAAATAACATTGAATGAAAAAAAAACACGTGTGTAAAGTTAATGAAAGTAGCAAGTGAAATGTTCAACCTCTTATCATGATATTCATGGCTCACAGTGGGTGAATTGTAGCTTAACTGAACACTCACACCCATATCCCCAAACCAAAAGAGTCATTTTTCTTGGGTACTCGAAAAAAGTGTTTTCATCGTAAATCCTTTGTATTAAGAGATATCAAACTCGGATTATTACTTGCGATTAAAGTTCACTGTTTTCTATTTGCAATAAAAATATCAAACAAAATTATTCACGTTTATGTACATTTTATCCAGTAACGAGATTGCTTGCCATTATTTTATTCTCATTATTTCTAATGTATTAATTTTATGAAATTTGGATAAACAAAACTACTTTACTAAAGTCTATTGAATTCAAAGAATTTTAATCGAATCGAAAGGCAATTTGTTGAAATTTTCGATTGTAACCGTTTTTGTTTTTGTAAGATGAGACCTATTTTCATGATTTCACATTTGATTCAGTCGCAATATTTTTGTTTTATTTATCATGTTAATTTCAATCTGATTTTATCTAAAGTCTCTATAAATATCTTCGTACTTTTAAAAAAATATTTTCTTATGATGAAAATCTTTTTTCTATAACAGATAAATGAAATTGGTGTAATGAAAGTTTTTCTAGTTGTTTCGGTGTATCATATTAGAATAATTTATCAAATAATCCGGCTAGAAGCGTCATTTTTCATTGAATTATATTCAAGAGAATTCAATAAAATCTTTTGATTTCAATTAATTCAATATTAAATATTTATTGAGTTAAGAAAAAATTACTTTTATGTTTATTGAAATTCTTGTTAAAATATTTATAATTTTCATATAAAAATACTATTACTGTAAAAAGAAGTTGTTCCCTTAAAAAAATTTTGAGATAATCAATTTGAACTTTTTTAAAACGTTTCATACATTTTCTCTCGTGTCACTGTACAATTTAACGATTCCTTTAACATCGGCTTTCATTTAAAAATTCTAGATTAAGATTATTTAAAAGAAAAAGAAAATTAAAAAAGTTAAATTTATTTTCGATAAATTTGCTAAGTCTCACAATATTCGTTGACATATTTAAAAAATATTTATTTTGTTATTTTGATGAAAATGAATCGAATTCGTCAAAGTACAAAAGATTTAGAAAAAGCCCTGTGAATTATTTGATGAATAGATGATCTCTGATGACGAAAATAAATTATATGTTTTTGTTGTTTGACAATGTCTATGAAAACTTTGCTTTTTTAAACTGAAAAATTTATTTATCGAAGTTAGTTTTTTTTCGATATTAATTAAACTCTTGTTAATAAAATTAAAATAAAAATCTGCTCGACTAGAAATCGAAATAACATTAAAAATAACATCATCGGCGGGCCAGGGTAATTGTTTTTGGTGGGGGAAAAATTATTAAAATGTCTATATCAGCTCTAGGGAAAAAAAATGAACGAATCGCATCTATGAGAATAAAATTCTGGGTGGGGCAACTGCCCCACCTTACCCCAATGGTGGCCCGTCGATGAATAACATAATCTATGAATTGTTCATTACCACTGAGCCATAGAGACACATTGATCTTTAACGCATTTTACATTGCGATTTGTTTTTGTTTTGTAAATCTAATATGAATTAATTTTTGTACTATTAAAATTGAAATTCAATTTGTCTATTAGATTTATTTAATCTTTTGTATGCAACGAAAAATCTTTATTTTATTGAATTGTTTTTCAATTGTTATTAAAAAAATCTGGAAAAAAGTTAATGTAAGAAGTTTCAATGAATTTAAAGTTCTTTTGGTTTTGTTAAGATCAATTCTCATTCTATTGTTTTGGAACTCGAACATTTATTTATATTGATACGATGATGTTACGAAATAAAAATTGTCTATTTGATTTCCATCAAATCGATTAATTTTAATTTTAATAAATAATAGCAGAAAAAAATAATTTCTCAAAAATTTTCTCGGGAACTCTTTAAAGGCTCTTACATTTAGAAATAGGACTTCTACGAGAAAGAGCTGAACGAGTTGGTAGACGAGCGTTACTTGTACTTGAAGACTGAATTGTATTGAAACGTCAAATTTCAGGCTTCAACTTTCGATCCTTACTCTGAGTGTCACAAAAGGAATTTGTAATGTAAAACTCTGACGTTGAACTTAAAATATTGTAATTTGACGTGTTAACCGTGAAATTAGAAAACAAATCTCGATCAAATTCAAATTTTTCTCTATTGAATCTTTAACATTATCAAATAATGATATGATAGTAAATGCGTATGTCCAAAATGTTAAAACTGGGTTGTTGAATTCAAATGAAATTTAATTGGTTTGTTGTAGTGTTTCTATCCATTGCTACCCTGGAACTATGTGATAGAGAAAAGAAGGACAAAAAATTTTCTCATGCAATAATGTATGCATTGTATATGGTCATTTAATACATACTGAAAACACATACACGTTTCTTTTCCTCTAACTGAATAAATGACTTCGAATAACGACTGTAAGTCCGCGGTAAAAATAATAAACAATACAAAATAATAAACGAAAAAGTGTTTTAGGTCAAAACTACAATCAATAAATTGAAGGACGATTTACAAAATTATGAACGCTTAGCGGGCGAACGAGTTAAACTGAGCACAGATATGAATGTCTTTGAATTAACAGCTCAAAAACAAGAAGTAGAAAAAAGACTTAAAGACAATCAGAAACAGTTACGCACATTAGCAAAAAATATTGAAACTGATGGTAAACTATTCATAGCACTTGAAGATGAATACGGTATTTTGAAGATCTGTTTATACTTCTCTGTTTTTATATTTTATGTTTAGACACATCGAACAATTAAAAAGAAGAAAATATATTATTTAAAATGAATCTTGTGTCTTTTAAGTGTTCATATGGTTTTCAATAACTTCTTGAAATAAAATCAAAACTAACTCATATGTGCACATTAAATTAAATTTTTTAATTATGATTATTCATAAATAAAGACAACAGTTATTTTCTATTGAGATATTCAAGATTATTTTTTAATTCTATATAATAGATCATATTAAATGCTTTGTAATCTGCTAAAAAATTGATTCTTATATAATATTTGATAATTCTATTGAGTTGTTCAGTAATTCTTCTGTGCATGTATATTAAATAGATACGAAGTAATCATTAGCGAAATAGAACAGATATATTGCATAGAATATGAAAGACATGTATAAATAGAATTTTGAAAATAAATAATATTTATATGTATTAATGCTTGATGTAATTTAAGTTTTGAGTTAAATGATAAAAATAAATTTATAAATATTCTCTTTCTATATTTCAGAATGATCTACCCGGTTTAAAATCGCTTTCATTAATANTTACGATGACCGTTTACGGAGATTTTTCACGGTCCTCGTTTACGACGATCGTATTTCATCGTATAACTTCGTTTACGGCAACAGTAAACGACTACAAAATACGGTCGCCGTTTTTCACCGTGAGTGATAGGTATACGGCCGTTTACGGCTCAGGTTGATCGACCTGGGATTTCAGGATGATCTACCCGGTTTAAAATCCTTTTCGTTAATATGTTATGATTGTACTGAAGGATATGCCAATATTTCTCTTTACCAAGTCGTATCCCATATTTTGACATATAGTATTAGTAATGAGTTCTATTATTAATCCGACCCGAAATAAGTGAACCTGTACTATGATAAAACTAAGGAAATTGCAAAATCAACTTGATCATAGTGATCATGTCAAATCAATAAATACTGCCATGGACAACAACATATTATGGTGCTCAACGATAGATTTTTATTTCAAATTTTATTCAACTGCATATTATTACTCTTGAATGATAACTCGATTCAAATCCATGATTATCTTTCGTCGATTGTTCTTCATGAAAGCTTTTAAGCTTTCAAAACAGATTCTGTCGTTTTTCAACTTAACCCATATACTTTGTTTGCAACCATTCTTTGTAAGAAACTTAGATATATTTCATACAGAAAATTTCTATCTAGATAATGAGAACAATACTAATATGGTAACAAAGGAAAATAAACACAAAGAGCATCTGGATAAAAAGTGCAACGTCCAATTATTAATTTTTTTACTTGAGCACAATTACGTCGCGTTTCATCTCTTGTAAAGTTATGTGTTACTGTTGCCAAGTCTTCATAAAAAACTTTTAATTCAGTTAAGCGAGGTAGATAAATTTCTCTTTCACTGAGAAAATGTTCAACATAATTAACTGCAGCATGATGGATGTCAAGTGAAATAAGATACGGATATTGAACAAGTGAGCACCAGTCTTTATCGCGATGATAAGGTTTTTCAGCTTTCAAAAATGGTGGCCAAATATTATCAATAGATAAACTTTTAAGAAATGGAAAAGCTTTAGCAAGTCGAACAAAAAATTCATGCTTGAATGGAGTTGCATCACATACTTTTAAATAAGTAACAGAATTAAATATAATATTTGGAATATTATAGCTGATATGTTCGAGGCGATGAAAGTTAAATGGAAGCGTGAAAGCACGACAAATTAATGTGTTAGAATCAGAATAATCTACCATACAAATCACCTGTTGATATTTCCCATTTTCGAAAGTTTTCTGAATATTTGATTCAGATATACGAATTGTTGGATCAGTAATAATAGTTTCCGAAGCAAGATAAAATGTGAATGTGTGAAGTCGTGACATATGAATAAGAATTTCATTATGAAGATCAACGCCAGAGACGAATGTGTGTCCACGTAAGATATGAATATATAAATTTAATTCTTCTAGATTTGACATTCGACGAAGAAGAGGTATAACTAAATTAGTATATCCTTTAGTACTACGATTACATATTAATGAAAAAGATTTTAAACCGGGTAGATCATCCTGAAATGTAGAAAGAAAATATTTATAAATTTATTTTTATCATTTAACTCAAAAACTAAATTGCATCAAGTATTAATATCTATAAACATTATTTATTTTCAAATTCTATGAAATGTATCTGTTCTATTTTAATTATAATCACTTCGGCAAAAATAATGAAATGTGAACAAGGCACATTGGTGTTGTCTGAGTTTTTTGTTGGCAATGACGATAACGTTACGGTGAATGCTGAGAGGAAACGTCATAGTTGAAATATTCAGAATGAATAACAAGAATCTGAAGAGTAAACAGGACAAAATGAACGAATTGAAAAAAGACAAAAGCCAATGCACGTTCATCAGAAAAGTTGGAAACCAAAAGAAACCGTGAAGAAAGTCGTGGGATAACCAATAGTGGTTATACAGTTAAACAAATTCCTCTACAAAGTGACGATGAATATCACGTCCGTCTTGGATACATAGTAAATGTACTATTAATATTCATTTGTAAAAGGCTATCAATGTTTGTACAATAAGTAGCTATAAGCGAACGAGAATCAAACAGATCAATAGTGACTTCACAAAAAGATTAATATTAAATTTGAAAAGCTCGAAACTGAAAATATATTCAGAGAAACCATTAAAGATAAGAAGAATCCTGATACAAAATGATTGTTTATTAGAAAATGAAAAAATTGAAACTTTTTCCTAATAATCAAAAGCAGAATATCACACTTATTAATCGAACTAAATTTCGATATTTAGCACACTTCTTATTAACTTTTTCTCTTTTCTCGATATTAAACACTAGTTAAAAAACGAACATTAAGACGGAACCGTTTAACTCACCATATTGTGAGATGTGAATGCGAATCTATGGATATAATTAATTTGAGCAGCAAGTATAGCTAAGTTTTTGAGGCGGCCATCAAGCAAAGCAAGACAATCATCAAAATCATTGACATCAATACATAATTTGGTAAGTGTCGAAGAAGAAAAAGTCATTGGTGATAAATTATTTAACGATAAAGATGGATAATCATGGACAGCTGGGTGCACAATACTTAAATGCTTTAGATTTTTAAAGAAATTAAAAATAATTGCATAAACATGCTTGGCATACTCAATTTTTTCTATTTCATTATTGTTTTCATTACTGATTAGAATAAGGTCCGTAATCTGTTGTTTACCAATATGTTGAAGAGGAGAATCGTCTAAAAGAAACTTAACATTTAATTTAATCATCTAAATATTTGTTCATGCTAATCTTTTCAAAAATCGATTCACTTGAATAACATACCCAAGAAAAAACGTGAAACGAATGCTCTGTTGAAATTGAAAATTTTAAGTTGAGTGAGGTTGGGATAAGTAGCAGCACCAAGAATGCACTCGAAAGAATCAGACTCAACAATGAACGATTTGACATTTTTATGGATTCTTGGTAATATGCCATTACGAAATCGATTTAATGCTAAGGCTGAAATTGGAGAAATTTCTTCAGTTAAGTTTGATATGGAAACAAAACTAAGAACATCAGTGAAGATTTTTTCTTGAACTATAACATCAAGTCGACGATTGTTAATACCGAGTAAAGAGTAAAGAACATCAATATTGTCGAGTTTCTTCAAAACGAGAAGTAATATTTCATCAGGAAGATCAAGAATATGAACGTTATGCTGAGTCATCTTAATTGTAGTTGTAATGTTATTGTCGACGTTGTATATACACACTTATGGACTCATTGTTTGTTTCTAAATTCTCTTCTCATTGGCGAAAAGAAAATAAAAACAAATTATTTGAACAAAGAACAATATCACATTCAGAGGTGTCAAACAGACTATTCTAATTGAAAGGCAATAGAAAAATGTGATTCGTGTTTAAATGTATAAAAAAAGAAATTAGAAAGGTTGAACGTCGAAAGAAAAAATTCAAGTGACAATTTTGATTTTACCTTTCATCGTCTTTCTATTTATCTGCCATCAATGTCTCCCAATAATATTTTGAGAATAAAATTTTATTTCATTTCCTTTTTATTTCAAGTAAGGTAACTTATTAGATCCGATAAATCCCATCAAACGAGAAAATCCGCAGAACAAAAAGTTTTGCTCTGGTATTTAAAAAAAATATTTACAAAGAATATGATCTGATTGAAATTTTTCTCATTAAAAATGAGTTCCTCAGGTGTTATTTTCCCTCAATTTTAATCAAGTAATTTGAGCGTCACCTCACGTTGATTCGAGAGAAGTTGATTTTACATTGCTACTTTTCAGATCGATAGAACATTATATTTGGAACAAATAAATGCTAATCAGTGCTCTAATCAAACTACTCTTTAGTCTTTAGTTCAAGAATTCTCCATACGAATAAATCTTACGCTCAAAAGTTTCAAGTCTATATGTATGAAGAAAGAAGTTTAATAAAAAAAAGTTCAATGAAAAATTATGCTTATACTAGAACCTTGAAGGGTATTTTATTGAATTAGAAATTAGTCGAGTTTAGCGTAATACCTGTAAAGAATAAGACATCGTCCTGTGTCATCAGAGCCTTTCGCAAAAAAAATTTGAACAATGTTATATGAGTGTAATAGAACTGCAAGTGTGGGTGTACTCATCTCCCTCCAATCGACAAAAAAATCATCAGTTTTGGCGATATGTTGCGACTTAATCGCGCAATTAATCGTGATCAAGTCATCGATTTTGAATACATCGGTCTCCATTCAGTTTTAACAGTTAGTATTTCAAGGCTCTTTTTGTTGTTTCGTTTTTTAAGAGTCTTGATCTATCATGCTGACTGTCATTTTCTGTTACATATACACATTTTTTTTACTAGCAAACAATACACTCTGTTATCTACTTTTTGTCATATCTCTCTCCCCATGTTGGAGTTTATGTAGAGCTTCATGTCGATGATTATATTTTTCTTTTTCATATTTTCTTGGCTCGTGAAGATATGAAAATGTTGCTGCCCTATTTTATACCATTATTTCTATTATTGACTATTCATTTAAATGTTTACGGTTTCAAATCGTATTCACAATATCAATTATGGCGTTTAGATGTTACCAACAACGAACAAGTAGCTAAATTACTTGGTTTTAGTCGCGTAGCATATCAACAAAATATTAACTTTTGGTCTGAAGAATTCCGTGTGAATATTCCGGTAGAATTCAATAGTTTTGTTTATCTATAACATATACTCTTTTCTGTTTTGTTTTTATTAGATTGATGTTAGTATAGCACCTGAATCTATTGAAAGTTTTGCTAGTTTTTTATCATCCGATGATATAAAAATAAAATATCATGTTATTATGAAAGATATTGGATCTATTATTGAACGACAAAACTTAATTCATAAACTAATGCCATCATATGAAAATGTTGGTGCTTTTGCATATGATAAATATCATCCTATTGAAGAAATTCATGCATGGATTGATACAATGGTACAAACATATCCTTCATTGGCGACATCATTTATTGTTGGCACATCCTATGAAAAACGTCAAATGAAAGGTTTAAAAATATCATCGAATAAAACAGCAGTTACAGTTGCTGGCATTCCCGTAAATGCTAAAAAAGCTGTTTGGTGGGATGGAGGTAAGCGATAGTTTCGCATTTTGTTTTTTTCATAAATTATTTTGAAAATATTTCTTTTCAGGTATTCATGCTCGAGAATGGATTAGTCCAGCGACGAATATCTACATTGCTCATTCACTTTTATCGAGCTATGGTACAGACCCAACAATTACTCATTTCGTAGATCAATTCGATTATTATATTTTACCTGTCTTTAATGTTGATGGTTATGCGTATACATGGAAAAGCGGTAAAGTAGAGAAGCATTGAGAAAATTGACAGTAAACACGATTTTTAGATCGACTATGGCGTAAGACTCGCAGCAAAACATCACAACCGGGTTGTATTGGTGCTGATCCAAATCGTAATTGGAATTATCATTGGTGTGAAGGTAACTTTTTATTTATTATCTATCTAATCATTTATTCTGATGATATTTCTAGGTGGTGCTTCATCTGATCCATGCGATGATACATACTGTGGTAGTAAACCATTTTCCGAAGTTGAAACAGCACAAGTATCAAATTTTCTTCTTACTCATAATGATACTTTTGTGCACTACATTAATTTTCATTCGTATTCGCAATTATGGATGTCACCATGGGGTAATTATGATCATATGAAAATTTCTATTGTCATTTTTCTTATTAGGTTATACAACAAGCAAACCAGCACAATTCAAATTGCAAGACGATGGATCAGCTAAAGCTGTTAAAGCACTCGGCGCTGTTTTTGGTAAGTAGAGTAGAGTTTTATGATGCAGCATTATATTTTTTTCTCAAAGGCACTAATTATGTTCATGGTAATATTGGTTCCACTATTTATATTGCATCGGGTAATACAGTCGATTGGACATTTGGTACAGCTAATATAACATTCAGTTACGCCGTTGAACTTCGAGATACTGGTAAGTAGCATAGTTTTATTTCGACAAATAAAATATCAATTCTATTATTATCATTCTTGATTCTTAGGTGAATATGGATTTTTGTTACCGGAAGATCAAATTGTTCCAACAGGAAAAGAAACACTGGCTGGTGAATTAGCTTTATTGGAATACATCGAAGGCAAAGTCTATGCTTAAAAGACACATTATCATAAGAGTGTCAGCGAAATTTATTTCATAATTATTCTTCCTATTTATTACAATCAGAAATAAAGCGAAATAAGATTTTTAATTACATAGATGTTTTTCATTCTTAAAACATATGGAAATATCTTCAGTCGCCGTCATTCTGTTTTCATTAAGACGAGCATCATTTGAACTGCGCATTTGTATATTTATTCAATGTGGCATACCTTTTTGTCCTGAAAACGACGAAAGGCAAAAGAGAAGACGAAGCATTGTATTTCATTGAAAGCTGTATTTTTCTTTTCTAAAATATTATTAATAATAACTTAACCAAATAAGTAAAATTTTATCTTCAAAAAGTAAAATTATAATATATTGAAATATATAACGAAGATTTAACCGATGAGAGACGGTTGAAAGTTTTTGCTTGTATTTCTATTACTAAATCAGTTCGTGTCATCGAATATCGAGAATTTTAAGTTCGTTCTTAGAACCTCATAAGGTATTAGTAAATTTAAAAGTTTAAAAACAAATATTTGATTCATAACTAGACGTTTGTACACAACCCATAAAAATTCTGCAGACGAATAATTAGTCTGTAAAATGTGCGAAATAAATCAAATACCCTATTGGATATGAACATTGTGTAAAGAGGAGAAAAATTGTAGTCCACTTGTTAAATATGCTAGATAACCTAAGAACAGCGTACTTATCGGTTGGCCGTCGAAAGACCGAAAGGAAAAATATCGAAAAGGAAAGATGTCGAAAGAAAAATATAGAGAAGGAAAAATGTCGAAAACAGAAAAGATAGAAAAAAGCGACGTCTCTGCTAAATAAAGGTTCTAATAGTTTATTGTTCATTGTTGTTAATCTGATTATTCCATTGGTTTGACACTGTTAACCATTGATACTATTGATAAGTTATATCTTATGAAAGCTAGCTAAAATAGACGTAAAATAGTATACAGCGATTAAACTTCTATCATGATGACTACAGCTTGCTCATTTTTATCTGGTGAGAATCATCCGCCAACTCCAGTTATTTCATTTATTCAGTCGTAAAAAGGAAAACCTTTCCTTGTATCAGATAAATATATTNAAAGCTAGCTAAAATAGACGTAAAATAGTATACAGCGATTAAACTTCTATCATGATGACTACAGTTTGCTCATTTTTATCTGGTGAGAATCATCCGCCAACTCCAGTTATTTCATTTATTCAGTCGTAAAAAGGAAAACCTTTCCTTGTATCAGATAAATATATTTTCAAACTAAATAAAACAACAACAACTAGTAAATATTGGATATGTGTATTTTTCTTTATAACTCTTATTTATCTATGATTTATGATATGATGCTATTATGATTTCAAGAATAGAAACATCTTAGTGCAAATTTTCGATATTTTTCCCTTTCGGTCTTTCTACGGCACACCTACCTATCGATTGTTACTTCTTTTAGGTGCTTCAATTTATTTTTACCAAAGAAAATAGGGCGGAACATTGACGAGCTTTCAATAAATTCAACCATAATCGTTTTCAAGCATTTATTTGTCATCCAAAATTTTCTTAATCAACTAAAATACACATTTAAGAAACGAACAAACTAGAGCTTCTCAGCATCGTTAAATTTATAATGCGCACATACTACCATTTTTCTCGTATGATTCTGCAAAGAAAGTCTACTACATAGATGTTTTGACTCGTTTACATAGTTTGATCTTTTTCATTAACGAAAAAAAGAAAATCATACAATCAAAATGGTCGACGTACAAAAACGATATCCTATTAAATCGTGGTATGTAATATTTATTGAGAAACATTAAACAGATCTTTTGAATATTAATTATTATTTGATATTTCTGATTCTTTACGATTAGGAAAATGCATGATGAAACAAAAATGGTTAAACATCAGTTATATGATGCTCAACTTCCCGAGGTTAAACCCATTGGTGAACTTTGTGCAACAACAAAACAACGAGTTCCACGTCCATCTAAGCGAGATGGCTCTCATTATCTCCCAAGCATAGCAAATAGTAGTTCAACAGAATCATTTTTGGAGAATAGCCAGATTTCGTCGTCCACTACCCAACTACTGGAAACATCAACCAAATACAATTCAGCAGTGCAGGAAGCAGCTAAACGGTTTATACTACGTAACAATATGGCAAGACTAGCTCGAGAAGTTTCATCGATGAATGCAACTGGTAGTTCTTATTTGAAACGGAAAACGCTCTATGATCATATTCAACCAAAAATTAATACTGGCTTACCGCGTATAACCGGTAAAAATATACGAGAATCTGACAATTATAAATTAGGACCTGCTCCTCCAGTAAATTGGTTTGCATTAAAAACAGGCATCGAAAAAGATGTACATATAAGTGAACAAACGAAACGTATGGAATTTGATTCTGATGACACACATAAAGCAGAATTATTAATATTGGGAAATCTCATACGTTCAAAAGTTAAACATTATTTATCATCTATCAAAGGTGGTAGTGCTCAACGATATAAAATCGTTGTTCATCTCACTGTTTTTCAAAAAATTCCTGCTGGATTACATGTTGCATCAAGATGTCTATGGGATACACGTACGGATAATTCAGTAACAATTAACATGCAAGGAGTGGATTGTGATATTTTAGTCGTTGTATTTCTTTGTCATACCGATGTTGGAGGGATTTAAACTTGAAAAAAATATTTTCTCTCTTGTATAGATATGCTGAAGTTTGATTAATAAACTCTTATGTAAAACTAGTCAATTTAACCTTGGTGGTTGATGCATCAACACAATTTACAAAACTTGCTTTGAGCTGTCAAATATAGAATTAGTTAAATTCATTTTTGAAACCTCAAAAGATAATTTAAAAGCCGATTGAGTCATCATGTGTTCTTTCTTCTTTTCATTTAACTTTTAAAAAATATGCAAACAATTAAAATATTATTATTATTATTATAAACGTTTTATAGCAGAAGTAAAGAACAAATTTTACAATGTTTATTACTATGACGATATTTAGAATGGCACGATCAAATGGATCTGTTACTATTAGAGAACATAGCCGTAAAATTTATATTTATCAACTGTACATTTTTGCTTTTTGGAATGATCCTATCGTATTACATTTCTTTCCATGATTATTTTCTTAATATTTGATATTCTTATCTTAGTAGTATCAAATATACATGAGGAAATTTTTGATTTTTATATTTATCTCGAATTTATCAATATTTTGAATAAAACAAATTGTAATATGTTTTTTCCGATTAATATTAATTTAACAAGACAAAAAAAAAATTTTTTTTCATTTATTGAAAGAAAACAAATAACAAATCATATACGAGTGAGTGCTTCAATACCAAGTAATTCAAGACCTTCTTTAAGTGATAGACGACACATATGATAAAGCAATAGACGAGCCTATAAGCATGTTAATAAACAATTAATAAAAGAATGCTAATTATAATTACTTTAGCCAATTCTATTTCTTCATCTTTGACGTAAAGTTTAGCAAGTGCACGATTTATAGATTTTCTATAATAGAAAAAACTTTTTAGAAAAACCATTTCTCATTATTTCTACTTGATCTGTATATGCGTACATATACATCTAAATATATCTAAGAGATGACAATTTTGGTTTTTGTCTTCTAATGATATTCTGCATAGCAATCAATCTAAAACTTCTCCCAATTGATTTTTAAGAGAATGTCAACTAGTATATGCATCTAATGACTTAAGTATATACCAAAGAAGAGAAAACGCTCAAGATGACAAACGATATTTAACTTCAATAATAAAGTGTCGTCAAGATTATCATAATTAATAATATTTTTCTATTTTTTTTCTTGCACACTTATCAATGTCTTACGAATAGCAAATGTGGAAGATAGAGGAAGAAGTATTTTCATCGAGTAAGGGCAACAACGTGTGTTACACAAAGAAAATGAGATCGCAACAACACTAATAATAATAATAATAATAACAACAACACCCATTAACAGCAACAAACTGATGTGGTATGCAAGAAACAGACGGACAACAGCATAGCAAAGCCACTGCCAGATAAAGAAAATGTCATTCATCATGTCAATCAGCCGGTCTTAAGCGAAAAGAAAGACGAACCAAGAACAGAAAGACCTTGCTGCACGATACACAGAGAACCAGCCTAACTGTCCTCTCTGTTTTTTCTTCTTTTTTCTTCTCTAAAAGCAGCTATGTCCTTAATTATTATCTTAAGAACTTAGTCGTTTTTTTCTTCTTTATCTTATTGGACCGCCCATACCCCTCTACACACTCCTTGTTCATATCATATTTTATTTCTGTATTACATTATCAATGGCATCATCTGACTCTAACGGTACTATTGTTAATGCTTCATCGAATGAATCGATTTCTGGTCGAATCGATGTTGTTTCATTGATTGTTCTTGTTTCTTATCCTAAACACTATCGGATATTTGCTGAAAAAGAACTTGTCTATGAAATACTTCCAAATGCAGCCGATTCATCGTTTGTTTGGTTTGGAAATTATTCAGCTGAAAAAGACGAACATCCACCTGTTTATATGGATGTTATCAGTAGAATGATGCGTTTAGGCTATCAAATATTAGGATCAACTGGTGGCGGTGGAAATCCAGCTATTGGTGATAATATGTCAACGCATACATCACATTATATATTTTCTCGAAAACGAGAATAGGCGGAACGGACTAGCATTATTATTCTTTCTATTTTTTTCAAATATTTTGTCATAAATCAATATGTAGAAGTCTTTTTTGTAGAAAGAAAAGCAAATACAATGTTGTCGTTTGTTCTGCTTCGTTTTACTCTCATTTTATATTTTCTTTTTTTTTCATTAATAATTAAAAAAGGATTTTCGTGCATTTAAGCTTTGTTAATCTGTTAAAGATGCAGTATGTGTAATTATACATCAAGTGATTATATTATTATGTGTGATTGATGAATATACTAAGAGAAAAAGAACTTACACAAGTCGAACAAGATAATGGACAATTTTAGTTGGTTCATGCGAACGATAAGCATCGAAGAGTACATCTTGAAAACTAGAAAACAAAATAAGAACAGTTGTTGTTTTTCTGCTTCATTAAATAATAACTGGAAGAGATTAGCAGAGTCTTTATTTTAGTAGAAACCTCTATACTTGTATTAATTTAATAATTGAGATATCAATCACAAGCAAAATAGAATACGATCGCTCATGTAAGTAATCTATTTGTAAGAAAAACATTTATTCAGGAGCAAATTTTTCCAGATGTTGTAAAGTTCTTATCCAATAGAGCGCAAGAACGTTGACGCTATTTGTTAACGAACCGAAGTAATCATCAAAAACAATTGTTTAGCTGATTAGATCTTCTGATGGAGATCAAAAATCAAGTCTATACAACATGGTTTTGTCAAAATACATAATAAATATGTAATCTTAAGTAGCTATCAAATCAATATATTAATCTTCGACATAATCGTTATTGCCTATGGTTTCGTAGAAAATGTCAAATCATTACAAGTATCAATGCAAACTGTTTTTACTAATTCAGTACTTGAACTCTACAATATTTACCAGTAATCAATGAAACTTATTATATATAATGTATGATTTTTAGGTAAATCATTAATCTCTATTTGTCTTCTATCACACGCCCAGTGACACCTTTATTCAACTGCGACATTCGTCTATTCTAGTACTTAGGTAGAACGTATAACTTACAAGGAAAATATTGAACTACTAAATCTGTCAATAGTCATAAATTCTATCGATAATCTTATTCATGAACATTTTCTTTTTCATAAAAATTAGTCTCGAATATGTATATTTACTTACGTGCTCAATTGCTGTATAAGAATATGTTCTTGCCGATCTGTTAATAGATTAACATTGGCTGACCAATCGATAGGCATTTTAACTTGTTTTTCTAGACTAGAAAAACAAACGTCCTTTTGTATTTAAAATTTTTCAAAACAAATATTTTACCTGCACAGTCGAGCATGACAATAGAGAAGTAGAAAAGCAACACCATCTTTCGATGATATTTCATGCCAAGAAAACATATAATCAGCACGTCGCGCACGTGAGAAATCGTTTAAAATTAAATAAGCTTTTCCAATTACCGCAGATACTTTAGCATGATCGATTCCATCTCTACGAACTAAAATTAAATTTTTCAAAATTATTCTATACTTCGAAAGTTTAAGAAAAACTACACTATGTTGAACACAATAAGAATTCTATTATTTCATCAGTGTCGTAAAGTAATTTTAACTTACTCAAAAATCGATCAAGTCCTTCTTGTGCTCGTTCGTTTGCATCATCTAATACATCAGATAATAAATCGAATTTTCCTTTTCGTGTTTGAAAATTAATCATACGACCGAATGGAACATAAAAATCATCTAAATCCCTAAAAAAAATACACAAACCATTCATATTCATTTTAAGTATATTAATGAAATTTCAAACCAATTTTTCACTTGATCAATCTGCATTGCTTTTGATATTGTTAATAAATTTCGAAAATGTTCTGTTTGACTAGAATCTACCTTTGCAAAATAAAAGTAAACGCAAAGTACATTTAGTTTTTTATTTTCTTCTGCTCAAAAACTTACCACGTACAATATTTTCTCAATGGGAATTGTTTCTAAACGTGTTTTTAATGCAGCAATATCTCTAAAAAAATTATACCATACAAAAATAAAACAAGAATTCTCTCAACTAACCTCGTTATATATAGCGTAGTTCCATCCGATTTTTGAACAACAACACAAGCATCTCGTGGCAATGAATTATATTTAGAAGGAATAGTCGCTTCTAAAACGCCATCGTCACGTTTTTTACAATAGCCAAGTTGATCAAGTTTATCAATGATTTCTTTGGCTTGTTTACTAAATTGTGATTCTGATTGATATTCATCAAAATGAATACCAAATAGCTGAACAAAAAATAGAGCATAAATAAATAGAAAGTGTCTGAATAATGACAATTAATTTACTTGGTAAACTTGTTTTAAATTATCTATTGATAATTCACGAAATTTTTTCCATAAATCTATTGCTTCTTTGTCACCTATAATCAACAGTAGTGAGAGATAAAACTATTCGGGTTATATCACAAATAAAAATATGCATGCAAATTTAAACATTGAGCATTCTTATCTTCAATTTTTCAAGTTACAAATCTAGAGCAGTATCATTTACCTGTTTCCATTTTAGCAAAATATTTCATGGCATCCTCATGTAACGATTCATCTTTATTTGCGCGAACATAGACCTGGAAAAAGAACAGTCTGTAGTAAAGAGAATCTATTGCAGTCATATTTACATCAAGAAGATGTTTAAGTGGATGTTTATTAAGTTCGTCATACGATCCAAATTTTGAAAACCCAACAGCAAGAAGACCTAAATTGAGCAATAGAAAAAATTTATTTTTAACATGATGTATTTTCATACCATATTGTGTTCCCCAATCACCGAGATAATTTAAACGATAGACCGAATGACCGAAACGCTCATGTATTGTTGAAATAAATTGACCCACTAATGTCGATCGTAAATGTCCTGCATGGAGAGGTTTAGCAATATTAGGGGAACTAAATTGGATTTTTATTTCAAATTTCAAGTTATCCTATGAATTCTTGTTTAGTCTTACCTGAATTCAACAACAAGTTTTTTCGTTTTTCGTTCCATTAAAGATTCATCATTTATTTCAGTCCATTTTGGCATTTTTCTCCAATCATCAAAATACCATCGATATCGTTTTTGATCGTAAAACAAAGAAGAACGAAACACTGGAATTAAATCATTCAAAGCAGTCTACAATAATCATAATTGAAAAAATCTTCATTCATAATGATAATTTACATTAATGAATGTAGAAGGATTGACTGGTACTCTTAAACCACCGTCTTTATCTAAGACTCCTTCTTGATTCGTTTGTTCGATTGGCTGGTAAAATACAATAAGATTTTTATTGCAATAGTTTTGATTTTTCTATTTACCAACGAGCGAATATTTGTATGCTTATTAAATTCAAGATCACCATCAATTAATGAAGCAGCTTGGCATTGTGGTAATGACACTATAAAACGACCTAAAGGCCTATTGAGAAGATTTGATAGTTCTTGTAAGTATTTTCTTCATCACAGAAAGTCTTACATAGTTGATGTTTTATGACGGATTGATTCGACACGTGTTAATGCATAGAGTTTTTCATCAAAATTTGCTTGATCATCATTAATACAACGAATTTCAGGTATTGAACGGAGTAATATTTTAATCTGCAAAGATTTATATATTTTTATGCCTGTAAAATTCTCTATTTCCAATAATACCTGACGAACAGCTTGTTGACGTAGTAAATTCATTATGATATATCTACGTAGTAAAACTTCTTAAAAGCCAATTATTAAACCATAGACTAAGTTTGATATATCTTTACTATTTGTTAGTTCAATACTCAAGTTAAATAATCAGGACTGCATAATAGATGGTGTTCATTCGTTTTCGATCAATCACGCTAGATGGCAGTTGAAGACAATTCGGTAATTGCAAGATGTGTCATTCAAATTTATTTTGTTTCATGTTTCGCTTAAAGTCTATCACATAGAGACAGTTTGAAAAGTTTATTTTACTTAGATCTGACCAAAAGCTCTGTAATTTAGAAAAAGATTAAAGAAAAAGAGAAAGTTCGAGTTATATTTTATTAAATGTTGATGATAGTTGCCATGATTATATATATCAAGTTGAATCCTTTCTAACAGTTTGTTAAAAGTTTTTTTTTTGAACTCTTTTTCGAAAAAACTTTTAGGTACCTTGACTACCACACGGGCTAATCATATTTCATTGTTTTAAAAATTTTATGAAATTTTGTTTGATCATGGCAGTTGCGTTCTAGCACTACTAGTGATGAGATATGGATTTATTTTAGATAAGTTAGTGATAAGTCATATGATGCTAGCTGTGTTATTGAAAATGAATCGTCAAAGACTATTGTTCATGAAAACAGATTTTAACCAAAACTTTGTTTAGTATATTCTTTAAATAAAATAGTGCTCAGCGTAGATACAGGCAAGACTGTAGGTCACAAGTATCATATTGAAAATTCTCCGAAGCTTTTTGTTAATGAAATATGGAAACAAGCCGAGATATCAGGGTCAAAATGTACAAAATTGTTTGACGATCATCGTTGACTCCATACTTATTCAATGTTATTAATTAGATGACAGAAGAAAGCATCAATATAATGTCATATCCATCATATTCGCCAGGCTTGATACTATGTAATTTTTGGCTAACCAATCCTATTGAACGTAATTTAACTAATTAAATAAATGAAATATGGTTAGTTCGTGTGGCATCCAAAGTACCTAAAAGTTTTTCGAAAAAACTTTTCAGCGCAGCCCCGTTGGGGCTAAAATGTGGAACTCACATATTTCGGTCAATTAGATACTGATCAAATAGAATTTTTATTTTTTAAGTATAGTGAGATCATATTTTGTTCAAAAATAAGATAATAAAACATTTTAAACATTTNAGAGAAATGAGATAAATATTTACTCTCTTTTTGTGAAACACGATTTGAAAGGAGTGTTGAAGTATACAGGGTAAAAATTTGGACCCCCCATCCCCACAGACAGGGACAGAGAAATTAATTAATTAGTTAGCTGATTAATTAATTAATTTCTCTGTCCCGGTCTGTGATGGTCTGTACAACTTCTCTGTCACTGCCTGTGATGGTTTCTAGAGACTCCATACATCATAATACAGACTGTAATAGAGAAGCTCCAGAGACAGTAATAGACGAATTCCAGAAAAGAAGTTTCATCGTGTTTCACACTTTTAATCCCAAAGGGATTGCGCTAACAGCTTTTCTCTTCAAGTTTCTTAGAAGCTTCTTGATATACCTGTCTTCGCTGAAATATACTAATTCTTCTTTTTCTTCTCTGACTAATACTTTTCTTCTCTATCAAAAAGAATCATCTTTTTGATCAATTACATATTACCTTTTTCTTTTCAACTTGATTTTTCTTTACAATCAATCTAACTCGTGTCAGCTATTTGCTTGTGGAGTTCTTCTTATTCTCAACTATCTCTGTTCATTGAATAAACAATTGGATCTTCTTCCAATATTCAATACTATTTAATTTTCATTGTTGTCATTCTGCCATAATCAATACTGTGGGACCTGGGATTATTATTAGTTGCGTCTCTGATTCTCATCAAGGCGTTACAGGGGGTACAGAGCAGCTGCAAAAATCTAACAATTCAACTTACTCTCACTATTTTCTTCGAAAATATATGTGAGTTCCACAAAAGAGTTCAAAAAAGCTTTTAGCAAATTGTTAGAAAGGATTCAACTTGATATATATATTATCATGGCAACTATCATCAACATTTAATAAAATATAACTCGAACTTTCTCTTTCTCTTTTTCTTTAATTTGCTTTTAAATTACAGAACTTTTGACCAGATCAAAGTATAATTAGTTGTAGTCAAAACTTTCTGTTAACATGAACAAAGTTCAGTGGATTTGTTTCTCGATGATCTGGTTTTGTGAAAATATCTTGTTTTTATTAAACAAGATCTCAAAATACGTTGAAGCATCTAGATTAGTACTTCACGGTCCACAGATTTCGATAAACATATTAGCATGATTTTCTGTTACTAGAGAAACATGTTATTCAATATAAATAGAATAAAACCATCTCTCTCTCTCTCTCTCTCTCTCTCTCTCTCTCTTGCTCTCTTGCTCTCTATTATTAGCAAGAGCAGTTACATGAAATTTGGCTTCTAAATACCTCAGAGATTGTAACATGAGCTATTTTTGTTCAACATATTAAGTAATTAAACGTTTAACTGTAACACGTGATCATTTTTTATTCCTAACACGCTATCAATGCTTGACAAGCAGCTACTTTTATTTGAAGCAAATTTATATATGGGCAAAATCATTTGTTAGCGACATGATTTCGTAAAATTCAAATATCTATATCTCGAAACAGTCAGCTTTTCTAGACTTGATTTTTATATATTATATGGATCTTAAGTGACTCTCGATATCCTGCAGAAATCAGTACTAAGGAGCTTTGTTGATAGGAATTATCTGGAAAAAACAGTCTTTAGCGACGTGAACCAAAAAAGGACACGAATTTTCACTTTACGGACTTCAATTTAAAAAAAGAACTCCAAACTGCCACATAATTTTAGAAAACTAAATTCGATATCCGGTAGACGCCATCTCGGGTTACAACATACGTATGCAATGTTTTCTTCAGCATGTTTAGATTTTTCTGTCAAACGTATGAATTTTTCGTTGGCGACGTGATGAAGTACGAATACACTACCGAAAAGATATCTTCATAATCGTACAAGTCATTTCTCAGAGTCCAGGGATTATAATAACATAACCAGATGTGGCTCTACACTTGATTGCTTATTTATGGAGCCAGTTTTTGCGGAGGAAATTTTTTGGAATTCAATCTGGCTGAAAATTTTTATCATAGACGCAGCTTCGACTCTGGAGTCTATCATGATATTTTCAGACTTTTTTCTCATACCGTTTGCACAAAAATCACTAATTACTTTTTAATTAATTAATTAATAGTCATGTGAAAGAGTAAAGAGTTTCACGTAAGTCAGTGATAAAAGAAATTATTCAAAAAGAAAGCCTGTGTGGAGAATAAAAATCGAATGAAGGGGTGTATGTCGCGTTTTGCCTGATTTTGCCCATATACGTATATTCAATGATATTCAACGCCATCTTTTTTTTCATTTGAACATTTATTGAGAGGTTAAATTGTTGGTTTTCTTCGTAGAAATCATTCTAGATGTTCATTTAATTACTTGTAGCTATTGAAAAAAGTACTGATCAAATTAGGCAAATACCCTGAGTACTTCTTGTAGCCTTGCGGAAATTAATTAATAAGCATATATATATATATATATATTCAATCTCAAGGATTTATTATACAATCTTATCTTAATTTAAATAATAGTTATATTCATTATGTCTACAAATCGCATAGGAAAATAAATACTTAATGTTCCATGATAAATCAAGATAAACGATCTCTAGAAAAAGAAGAGAAACAAAAATAAGTTCACATAGAATACTCTGGAGAACATAAACGTTTACAAAATCAATCTACTAATTGAATAATAACCATCAATTGTGATTCAATCCATTTTTACTGCACGATACACAATTGATACTTTGAACAAAAGAAAAAAAAAGAAGGTTTTCAAGCAAAACAGTTCAGATTGTTGATATTCAATAATAAAAAAACAAATTTGATACACTTATGGTACTATCAATCAGCTAGAAAATAGATTGATATTTTTTTTCTTCTCAATTATTGTTATATGACCTCATGAAATTCTCTCTAAAAATAGACATGTATGTACTAAACATAAATAAAATAAAAACTATTAATCCATTATCTTTTGTTTTGTGATGACTAAACTTTTCGAATTCTATTAATTAAGCAATTTTACAAGAATAATTTGCATTCATTAATTAAGAAACTTTTAGTAATTGAATTATTTTTAGTTCTCCATGCTGAATCTGAAGGTTGTCTATTTTAGCTTCTAAAATACATAGAATTACACATTCCGTCATGTTCATTTACATATTTTCGTAAAGAATCCAATGGAATCTTTCAAGCCATACAAAACTATTTTTGACTTGTTACTTTTATATCTCGATACTCATCTCTTTTGATTGAAAAGAAATATTAACATTGCTAATCGGCATTGCATTAAATAAAAAGATTCTCTTTGGATAGATATATTGATGTCTTACCTTTATGATTTAGTTACATCACACAAAAAAAACAACTATGTTATTCTTTTATCCAAAAAATGATGCATTACTTAACAAAGATTGCTTTTATTTTATTGTAGCACCGTCATTTAGATACTAGTATTAGCTTCATGTTAGCATTTCTTTTATGGCATAAGCACAACGGCAATAATCAATACTTGATATTTCATACCTACATTTCTGTCTTCGATTATCTTCTAATCTGTCTCAGGTTTTTATCTATTCGAATCTATGCCCATTTATATTTTAATTCAACTATTAATAGTTAATGCAACAAGCTGTTGTCTTTTCTTCTTTTCCCGATCGTCGACTAACAATTTATTGATAGTATGCATACGATGTTTTTTTGTATGATGAGAATCGTGTTTTTCCTCTTAGCCAAAAGGAAGATTGTGATGACTACTCGTTGTTTTTTGTCGAAACATTGGTCCAATGGAAATAAGCGAATTGATTTACATATTCTCTCTACTATTTTTCGCATTTTTAATGAAAATTAACTAAATAGATAAGCGTAAGTTTACTTTTCTGTCATTATTTTCTTTTACTTCGAATAGAAAAACGACGTCATTCAGCTTGTCTCTTCGAGACGCCGATTTTATGGTTCATCTCTCTCTCTCTCTCTCTTTCCCTCTTTGCATTAAAGATTGGCTGTTTATTCATACACATAACAGAAATAAAAACTCGATTTTATGTCAAATATAATGTTCAAAAACAAATAAACAACAACCGATAGAGTCAATGAAAAAAACTGAGACAATAACATTCATCTCCGCAGTAAATCAAGATGTGAGAGAGAGAGAGAGAGAGAGAGAGAGACAGGCTTATAAGATATAAAGGATCACGTCGATTCCGTCAGATGCGAAACAATAGTAATATTGACTTAAAAATTCTAACAAAAATAGCTATAGGAAGCAGAAAGAAGAAGAAGAAGAAGAAGAGCAAGAAGAAATATTTCCGATTTGCATGTAATTTAGATTCTTTATCAGATGAAGCAAGTAAGACAGGGTATTCAAAATGAAGTACATAAAAACAGAAAAGATAGATTGCTTCTATCAAGTCTATATAGTGATGATTCGATTTTTCTAGATGACTAGAGATGCAAGATATTTTCTTCTCATTTATTTTTGTCTGTAGTCTCTTTCTCTTTCTCTATCGTTTCCCACAAAAATATAATGCCGTTCAACACGATGAATTTAGCAAGTACTATAAGAAGAGAACTTTTTTTCCGTTTTTGATTGCCATCCTTGTTTCAAGGTAGTAAATGTGAGTACTTCATAGAAAAGATTGTTTGCCCTTTCTCTTCAAATGCGTAATTATTATTTAAGATTTCAATGAAGAGTATTCGACTACTTAAGAAAAATAGTTACTTAAAATCTTCACTGAATAGATTAAATCATAAATGTTTATAACATATCGTATTACGAATGAATTGATATTAAAACTATAAAATCATATATGATAAATCTGTAGTTTATTATTTTTTCTTCTTAATAATTCAAGATTAATAACTTCTGTTTTATCATAACAAACATGAAACCGGTGCTTTCGGTAATACTGGTCCTGTTTCTCGTCATTCGTAAGTGTTTTGCTTCTGAGTAAATTTATATTTTTGTTGATCATCGAATTAATTTATATATCTGATTTCCCAGTTGGTAGCTTTCTTGTTTTGAATACTTGCCATTTTTTAATTTGAACAGTTGCGGTTGATTGCTCATCAGTATACGGTGGCCGTGTCAACAAACGTTATTATGATGCATGGGAAGCGGAAGGCGAAGCTGGACATAATAGCGAATCCGCTAAAGGTGTTCCTATGCGCCAGCAAAGTTTTAGTAAGGGTGATCCATGCGAAAATAAACCACTTTGGTTCTTGAAATCTCAAGTACGTCTTGGCAAATTATCACCATTTTATGATTGTCTTACCGGATATGGAATGGAAAGAAAATAATTTTTAAATTAACAAACATTGACCCTATATTCATTGTCTTTTTCTTAAAAGTATTTTATGAAAAGAAACACAAATAAAAGCGAACCTTATTTAAAATTAAAAAAAATAAAATAAATTTATCATCGAAGAAAATATGAATAGATCCAATAAATATATATATACATACATATATATTTGTTTTACTACCCTCTGAATCATAGGAAAGAAATGGAAAAGATCAGTACTATCATTATAAGTTAAAAATAAACTAAAATAAATAGGTCACCATAATCATCGTTAACTGTTTTCATTGTATTGGAAGTAGATTGCAAATATAGAGCTAACTCAGCGCATGCATGTCGAGCAATTGCTCTCGCATGCGTTTATTATCAGCATTAGTCGTGCGCCAGATAGTTTCAATGTCTACTTCAAGATTGCTAAAAAAGATTAATTAGTTCCATCTGAATTATCTTTTAATCTCCATACCGTCTTTCTGCATTTAAATCATCGATAGTCACTTGTTTTTCGTTTAATAAACTCATCAACTGTTGAATGCGTTGTTCATGTTCGGAACAACGTACTTTCAAGTTTTCATTTTGACTTTTCATTCTGTTTCAAAATATCAAATAATTAGAATTACCATAAAATCTTTGCAATAAACTTACTGGTCTTGTACTTCATTCATACGTTCTTTATTTTTAATTTTATAAATTTCAAGACGATTTTCAAGCTCTGAAATTTTCTTAGTTTCTTCGTGCATTCGTAAATTTGTTTGATTGACTTCTTGTTCTTTAGTTTTAGCCTTTAAACATCATAAAAATGTACGTTGAAAAGATTTCAATCAAACGAAAACAAAACATGATTTCTTTACTAATGTGAGATGATTTTCTTGTTCTAATTTATATCTTTCAATTTCTTCCATCGATTTATCCAGCATGGCTGTTGTTCGTTGTTCTTTGATTTGTTGTAATTCAAGTTTTTTTTCATATGTTTGTACACGAAGTAGTAATTTTCGATTGATTTTTTTCGTTGCCGTTATTTCACCTTTCACGCGTTCTATACTATTGCGAGTTTCGTTTAATTGTATTTGTGCTATTCGCTTAGCAGCTTCAGATTCCTATTTTTTTTTTGTTAAAATAGAATAAATTTTAGAACTCAAAATTTAAACAGACTATTCAGTTGCTACCGTTTGAACTTATAGAAAAAATAACAAATCTTATTCGCCTTTTTCCTGTTGTTAATGTTTCAGTCGTGCTGCAGACAGTTTTTCGTAGGAATTTATTTTCTATAGATATGCTTCTGCTTTTATTTTAGCGAGTATGTGAAGTCATAGAGCATGATAGATTTTCTTTGAGAATTAACCTTTATAAATTTTATTGTTATAATTAGAACGACAAATTTTCCAGGTGATGAGCTTATCTTTTCCCTGCTACCCATAAAAACTAAGAATACCACGCAACAATTTTTGTATGTCACGCAACCTAGCATGCATTTTCAAACAAAATAAAGAATCTGGTTAAAACAAATTGAGGTCTATACAATAAATTCGTATACAAGATGTGACATCAGAAGAAAAATGAGATTTTAGCATAAATCAATGAATCTGAATTTACAGATTTTGTTTTCGATAATTCTACAATGAAAATAATCTCCTATTTCACCATCGTAATATGAAAATAGAAAATGACTATTTCACGATAAATATGTTTATAAAAATATAAATTCAGATGAACTACTAAAGCCATGATGCATGTGAAAGTGGATGTACTAAATCATGGTTGAGAAATACGGATTAACGATTTAGTGATCGAGATCTAAATTTAGATTAAAATATTTGATGATGAATGTCACAAAAATCCGATATGTCTATGTTTTGGAAGTAAAAGGGCCTATTATTGATTTTTTTTCTTATATATGCTTTTCTACGTTCATATGAAGTTCTAATAATGTTCTTGATAAATATCGATATACTTAGGACAACTTATGGCAACTCAATTACATTGAGTTCTATCGAATAATTGATTAATTATTCAAATTACTTGGACAGAAAAAAAATGGACTGAATTTGATAAGACTTATAAGTCGTTTTTATCTGTCTATGGGAGTCACGCTTGATTCATATACCTGTACTCGACGAAGAAGAAGTTCCATTTCACCCGCATGCCTTTTTATTAATTCATCTACAAATATCTATTTACGACAAACTAATAATCAAGTTAAAATAAATCAAACCTGCTATTCGTTTCATTTCAGTAATTTCTCTAACATGATCTTCGACATGTATTTGATGATCGTTATCAATAATGGATTGTTCATATTTTTTTCTTAGTTCTTCATTTCTTATTCGCATAGTTTGAACTAATCGATCGGCTTCGGTTTTTTCACTTTCAATAACCATTAAGCGTCGAGTTAAATCCGATACTAGTACAAAGAAAGTACTTCTAAAAATTTTTATGAAAATCAAAACTGTTTACCTTCTTGTATTTGCACTTTATGTACATCAGTTAATTTATTTGTTTGTAAATTAAGTTGCTCTTGAAGAACTTTATTTTCTTCTAAAACAAGATAAGCTTGTCGTTTGATATTTTCGCTAAATAAGAAGAAAAAAATAACGAAATAGCAAAAACGAAAGAGAGGACTCGTACAAATCATTTATATTTGCAGACTTTTGAATTACTGGCGATGACGATGATGATGATGTACGAACAATACGTTCATGCAATGATATATTTTCGTTGGTTATTGCTTTAACTTGATCATATAATTCACCAAGTTGAGCCTATTCGGGTAATATCAGGTAAGATTATTTTATTCAGAGTTTATTTATTATTTTACTTGAAGTTTTCGAATAAATTCTTCTCTCTCGTGTAGTTTTTCATCGTAGCAAACGAATAATGGAGCGAGAAATTTTTGGTTCAACTAGAACAAGCAAGTACATTTTTTATTCTAATTAACAAGAAACTATGATGGTAAACATACAAGCCAAATTGGCGATGGTCCTTTCGATGGTAGACTTTTAAGTTTTGATTGTTGTTTCTATAAATTGAATAGATAATTGAAACACGATACACACTATTTTGAAGCCTTGAATAAGTCCACCGAGACGTTTCTCAAAATACTGCCGATTATGTTCTACTAACCAAGTTTTCAGTTTCGTTCAACTGAAGTTACAGTTTTTCAGTGAAAACTTATACTTTGTCATATAATCCGATAGGAATAATAATCACGACACGTGTCGCTAGTGTTCCTATGAAAGTTAGCCATACTTAGTATTTTAATCTATTAGACAGTTTAATTACAGGCATGCCATTACGAACAAATTGCATGACACACTCATGATAAAAGTCAAAGCACACAGTCACTACATTTGAAGAAGCAATACAGCTACTAAACGTTGTCTCAATCATTCTTACTTCCTATAAAGGGCGTAGTAAAAATATTCATTAATCACGATTAACTCGTCTATAATCATATATGATTAAAAATATTATCGTCTTGCATCCTCAATAAATAGTTGTCAAACTTGAATTCGAACTAATTGTTAGTTTGAACAATCATTGAAGTACGTAAAGATTTGAAATCGAATATTTCTGAGCAACGTTTGCTTCATTTATGTTGATGTATGTACATTTATTGTTTATGCAAGTCATTGAAAATGACTACATTCAATGCTGAATCTTAATAGTTGAATCCGACGCATTCTTACTATGAAAATCAACATAATGTATGTCGGAACTGATGAAAGTTGACTGATTCTAGATCTTTTCTCGAAGTAATTAGTCCATTATTCATTGAAGAAACGACATATGTATAAAAAAAGCGGCATTTTAATCATTAATGCAATAACAAGAAGCCCGTGTAAAAGAAACGATGACATGAAACCCGGCCAGTGAATGCTAAAGTCATCAAGATTCATGTTTACACAACGTCCGCCCTCTATACAAATAAATGTGACATTTTTTGAATTTAATAAATGATATTTTTTTTTCTAATCTAGCTTATTGTGTGCTACGTTGTTAATATATGATCTTATCATGTTCATAAGATCAATAAATCAAACAACTCTCAGTAAATATCGTAGGCAAAATAATTAGGCTTCGAATAAAAAATTAATTAAGGTGAACATACTATGTTAGCATTTACATGATTTTTATAATATTGACTTTAAAAGCATCTTGTTACTTAGTAGACTTCTCTATTTCTCGAATCCTGTGAACTTTCGACATGCTCTCAACATTTAAAAGAAACACGAATATCTATTCGTGTGAGAGATTATTTTACAAACGAGAACGAAACTCTGTATTCTACTTACACGCATATCATTTTTTAATGCGTCAGATGGATACATTGCTTGATATTCGCTTAGACAAGCGTTTAAACGAAGAACATGATCCTTGAGTTGATAATTTTCATCTTTAAGTTGCCGTCCACTTGGTTGACCTTGATCTGTAATAAAACAAAACGGAAAATAAAATTATGTAGTTATTGTAATTTTTCACCTTGTGCATAGCGTTCTCTCAATGAAAGCAATTCATTTTCCAATTGATCACATCGATTTTGTAATGTTTTATTTAAACTTCCGAGCTCTTTTGTTTGATCTAATTGGACGAAGCAAAAATAAAACGAATCGGAAAGCTCGAAAATAATTCATCAAAAACGTTTTTTTACCACGTCCAACTCGTTCTAATAGGTCACTTAATTCTCGTTTCGATAGTTTTTGTGATGATTGTAAACGATTGAGTAATTCTTCTTGTTGTGTTTGTAGATTCTAAATGATTTATTTAACGTAAGAGACAAAAAAAATGTTAGCGAAATTTCTATGGGATTAAAATGTGAAACACGAAAAAACTACGTTACGCAGACCGTGTGTCATAATCTACAATAGTCGACGGCGGTCGTCTATCACGACCTGTGATAACTTTTGAAAGTCTTCTACCACAGTTGGTTTTGACCTCGCGAAAATCTTCAGTCATTTTCTGTGAAGAGAGCAGTGCAAATTTCTACCCCTTTATATACTTAGGCAAATGTTTCTAGTTTGTATTTCACAAAACAATTGATATCTAGAAATAATAATAAATTACTCGATTAAGAACTCGTAATTGTTGATTTTCATGAGTCAATAGTTGATTACGTTTTTCAAGGTCATTAAAATTGTGTTGGTATTCTTCAGGCGGTGGAATGACTATTTCATAAGCAAACATAACAAAAGAAAAAGAATCGTTTTCGAATAAGAAAAAATAAATATACCAATTTTATCCAATACAGAATAATTATTATTATTTATGACAGTAGTTGTTTGTTGAGATTTTGATGACGATGGATCGTATAGTTCATGAACGAGAGGTTCTTTAAATGAAACAGATCGAGCACTAACTGGTAACGTTGTTGCATCATTAAGCGAAGAACGTGCTGTCGTTGTTGTTATTGATTTGGCTTCATCGGCAATATCCTTGAAATAAAATAAACATATCTGTGTAAAACAAACAAACGAAGAACGTACATCGGCTTGGTTGTTACTCCTTGCTGGTGACGGACCTACTCGACTTGGTGTTGGGTTAGAAACTAAAGGAGGCACTGTTTGTTTCACAATAGTAACTGATGCTCGTTTAACATTTTTGTTCTATTTAATAGAAAAAAAAGTGTAAAAGTTCGTTTATATTTCAATTCTATGTGCAATATACATCTGTAGTAGTTGTTGTTGTTGTTGTTGTTGTTGTTGCTGTTGCGGAGTGGGATTGTTCAGCATTCACCGATTGTTTTCGATCCAACTGATTCGATGAATTAGGATCATGATTAGTTCTTGTTTCGGTTGATGTTGGTGCTTTCGAGATATAGAATCAGTAGGAGATGGAACTTTATTAGATTTTACAAATATAATTACCATCATCATTGATCACGTGACCAAAGAGACGTTTTTCAGTATCGGATATTGATACTGCTCGAGATATACTCTTGAAAAAGAAAATATTCAAAACTGATTATACTATAAATAGAAATTCATACGCTTCTAATAGTAGATGCATGAAGTGAATCTTGATGTTTGCGCGAATATTTTGCATCATCACTATGTATCATATGTTAAACAAGAAAATTGCTTAGAGATACAAAATCATTTAATTACCTTTCATCTTCATCTGAAGTACTTGCATCCATTCGTCCAATGGCTGTCCGTCTCGACGTTGGTTGATAATCCTCATCATCGTCGTCGTCATCTTCTTGGTTTAGAGAAGTCTTCGATGATGACGATGGGATAAGCATGTGAGCTGTAGCGGAAGCACGTAGTAGAGTAGATGCTATCGGACCCCATTCTTCACGGGCTTGTATCTTTTGTTGTGGAAAATGTTGACTAGCAGATGGAACAGCAACTATACTTGCTAGTGGAATGATAGCGGAACCAATATGGCTGTACAATTGCTAAAAAAACACAACAAATATTGATTGAAATAAATTTTTCTATTTTCATGATACGGTGTTAGAAAGCAACATTGAAGATATTCGATATTTTTTTCTCTGTTAGCAAATGCGAAGTCTTCGATGTGAAGATGTGTAAATGAATTTGAAAAGCCATAGTTCTTGAAGGTCACAAAATAATTAGAATCGAAAGTATTCATGAGCTCTTTTTTTGAATATTTTTTACGACTCTGCAAAAGACAAATTTCACTTAACAAGGAAGTTTTTCATTTCATTCTTCCTACCTATATTTGTTTGTATTATCACCAGTAGTACTCAAGACTTTCTGTTCTATTGATTTCAGATTCAGAATACTGCTTCAGAATATATTTTTACCAAGAAAAGCTTATCTCATTAATGAAGCTGAAATAGACTCTGTAGCTTATAGAAGCAGCTTAGATACATTAATAACATGAAGATGGGTCAACTTTGAATCGATTCTATCAAGCTGTAAAAGAGTATCTAAAAAATTAATGATAATTTTTGATTCAATGCATTTAAAAGAATCTACGGTTTTGTTCAGTTTGAATAACATGGAAATATTCTTGATAATATACAAAAATTGACACGAACGTTGCTATAGTTTACATGAGATATTCAAAATGTCGTTCTGGAAGCTCAATATTAGCTTCTCATAAAACTAAATCTTATCTAATCTTGTACACGCTGAACAAACTACTTTAACATGATCAAACAGGACTCAACATGTTTTTATACTGTTTTTCGACCTTGGGAAAATTTTTCGTTCAATTGTACTCGGCGCATTGTTTGAGATTATACATTTAACTTTGTCTCGCAAAACAAAAAAAATGAAGTTATAACCATTGTATTACATAGTTGAATACCACAAAGAACGTAATATGAATGAATAAATTGGTTCCGATGCATTGTAGTAAAAAAACAAAGATGTATAGAGAATATTAAATGCTTACGGGTTTCGCTTTCTTTCCTCGTTTTGCTGGCATGATTGAGAATGTGAGACGCCAACAGCAAACGAATAACAGAACAAAAAAAAACAGACTCCTGTATTCGTCTACATCATTTACTCATTTTAATGTTTCTGCCATTACTCTCCGTGTTGCCCGTAGTAATTGTCTCGGGAAATCTTAAATTCACATGTTTACTGCAAGACTTCAACAGATGTCGTTTTTAAACTATTTATATCTATGAAAAAATGCAAATTCACAGACACTTGAATAAAGCAAAGCGTATGCATGTTAAACAGTATAGTAGAATTGAAGGATAATTTGTAGCGCTACGTCTACTGATTGTGTTTGAATGTGAAGTACCTGACACAATGTATAAAACTCAACAAATATATCTAAGTGCGTTTTGTAATTACATGCCTATTGTATTTTATTCTCATTATTAAAGCATGATTGTGATACCAGGGACGGCGCGAAGCAACAAAAATATAGGGGGTTACTTGAAAACGGGAGATTTTTTTTCAAAAATCGGAGTAAATCAATAAAAATTTCTTCTATTTTCTTCAAATCGGAGTAAAATTGAAAAAAAAATTTCCAAAGNCCCCCCCGTTCGTGCCGTCCCTGTGTGGTACGCCCGTAAAGCAAAACTAGTAAATTCTAATAATCGTACTGAATTTTATCATAATTTTACTTGTTAAGAGTCTTATCAAAGGTTGTAGGAACCTTCAAAAGCTTATATCTTAATTAATATGCATGATATGGATGTCTACAATTTCATAAGTGTAATAATGATTATCGTAATAAGTTTAATAGACTAGGAAAATAATTTAATAATATATTCTGTCTTGACATATGATACATGCGCAACTGTATGCCATAGCTGAATGGTTAATAAGGTTTACATTGAAGCGAAGATAAATTCTACAGATTTATTCAATGTTCATTCTCTATAGTTGCAACAAAAAATGCTCAGGCAACCATCCTTTCTGCCGAGAAAAACATCAAATGTAACTGCCTTGATTTGAGAAATAGATTAGCAATTTAAAAATTGAACAGTTCAAATCAGAACAAATTACAATTTTATTAAAAGGAGTTTTATTTTTCTCAAACCAGTGAATCATTTCTAATGATTGCATACAAAAAAACGGTTGTTTTGTTTTCGATATTAAAAAAAAAACAATTTCTGTTGTTTATCCCCAGACAAATCTTATCACTGAGAAACCATTGTTTTTATCAATGAAAGCCTATGTTTTACTTAACTTTGATAAGATTGTAATGATGGTATCAAATATTATTAACGAACGTCACTGATATCATCGAAGAAAAAAATATTATTAGGATTTTAAGATCTACATTATTTTTATTAAAAATCAACTTCAATGATATACGTCATCAGGATACGACAAAATAATTCAATAGAAATACTAGAGAGATAATTAAAAAAATTACTGTTTTAAAATTACTGCTCATCAAATAGAAAACACTCCTTTCAATGATAGCCATGCCAACATGACTATGCTTTTCAAACCGGAAGCCACCAATTAATCAGATAGCTTTTCTCAGATTTCGGTATTAATTAGTCTGGAACGAGTGCGTTAGCGCAAGAAATAACTGCCACATGTATTTGTCATTATCGATCTCGTAGAGACAGACAATTGCGGAGCCATTTTTTTCTTCTTATAACCAAAAAACTTAATTATTTTCGATTGAATCAACGATGGGAATTAAGTTCAAAAGGCATGCAGCTCGTATGCATACTGGAAATGATAGAATGTAAAAATCTTTCGTCAAGAAACAATCAGTTTGGCTATTTTTTACTAGGGTGTGTACGTCTATATAGGAAAATGTGAAATCTAAAAATGGTAGTTTAATTAAATTCATTTTTTAATAGTAATTTTCAAATAATGTGTTCTGACTTATAGTTAATTTTACATAATGACGAAAACAACTGTAATAGTGACCGTAATGAGTACGCTATAAGAAACAAGAAAAAAAGAACGAGAGAAAGAAAATATATGCCAGTTTTCAATCTGTCATGATCGAGATGTTTAGTAGGATTCTCTCTTCTATAGTGATGTTCTGATAAACATTTCTGCTACGAGCTGAAATTTTCTTTCAAAATCAAAATCTATTCGGCAGTCATTGTTTTCTTCATTGCTTATAGATACGAAAGGTAAAAATGTTAGTATTTTTTAAATAAAAACAAATTGAAGTTCGTTTTTCGATAAGAAATATGAAAGATCTTTGGTTTTCTTTTTGGTTTACTATATTAATTGACGAGATAGAATTTCTATTGAAATAAAAGTTGCTTTGACATATTTGCTGTATAACTATGAACTTTTCTATAATCAGAATAGCATGATTAATTGAAGATTTGAGAGATATTTTTATCTTTCTACTCGACGTATAACATTGTCCAATTGAAAATTTAATTAAAAAACATTCAAATTGCTTCTACTATTTTTGCGCTATATTAACTGTAAAAATAGCATTATTTTACTATTAATTATAATATTGTATCGTATTTGCTCGAAGAATTCTCAACGAATCCTATATTCAAAACAGGCATCATATTTTCATTAGTAGTATGCATAAGTTGATGTTTTACACACATAAATATATTGCATGTTTTGACTTGTAAATATTAAGTTTTCACACAAAATATTCCTATTTTGGGTAAGAGCAGATGTTTGCGTTCTTTTTATTACTCTTAGTTCCAAGCGTTCATACGGGTTGTTCTATGCGCGAATATGTCTATAATAATGACTTGCAGTAATCCTTGATATCTATTTTTATACTAAATTTTGACTTAACACACTAATTAAGACAAGAAAATAAATAACAAAATAATGCCATGAATTCATGTAATTTGTTTTGCACGTACGATCCGATGGCTGTCATGAAATGATGCTTTGGCGAGTCTAAGGATATGCCTAAGAAGATTATCATTATAAGCAGGAAAAAAATTAACCTCGTTCTAACAATCACGACATTTACATGTAAGTATAATAACGTCTGTTACGATGTAAATTTCAATTAGTCGATTGTCATGAACAGTAATTACACATAGACTTTGCTTTTCTTTTTTCTTTTGCAGCACATTATAATTTTTTCCATTATTAAACAATGACTGGTTTAAATTGGTCGACAAAATTGATTATGTATCCTCAAAATAATGGTTCCACTAATTTTACAACTCAATGCGCATATGATACTGGACGTTTTCTTCGATATGCAGGAACATTGACTGTTATATTGGGTTTCATTGGTAATTCTTTATCAATCCTTGTATTTAGTCGAAAATCACTTCGTTCTCGTTCATGTTCAATATATTTTTTGGCGTTAAGCGTAAGTGATATAGTGGTATTAGTTGGTTACACATTAGAAAATTTACTTTGGTACGGTTTTGGAATACAACTTTTATCAAGTGCATTTATGTGTAAATCAGTTATTTTTCTTTTTTATGCATCGACAGATATATCAAATTATTTTTTGACATTAGCTGCTATTGATCGTTTCGTCTTAACATCACATGGATCAGCAAATCATCATTTTTGCCGAGAATCGACAGCAAAATTACTGATAGCCATTGTTGCTATTTTATTTAGTTTGATTAATTGTCATTTTCTTTATGGATTTCATGTGGATAAAGATGGTGTCTGCTTTCCGAGAAATGGAACATATTCACTATTTTATGTTAATCATTATGATTCATATATTGATATAGTAAAAACCGTATTAATACCATTTATCGTTATATTTTTATGTAACATATTCATCATAACTAGATTAGCACGAAAACATAAATCATTACGACGGGTATCATCACATGGTGTGCGTCGTCGTCAGGAAAAAGATCGACAATTAACGGGTTTTCTATTACTAACATCAATTTTATTTGTTGTTTTATCATTACCATCGGAAATTAATGATTATATACGCACGAAATTAAGTGACCCATTTCAAATGAAATATACATGTGAATTATGGATGAATACAACAGTACTTATTCTTTTACATCAAATAAATCATGCATCACATTTTTATGTTTACACATTAACTGGACCGATGTTTCGGAAAGAAATTCAAAAATTGATTTGCTATTATAAACAGTCTAATCGAAAATTTGATTACTCTGGTAATCAAAAACGGTCAATAACTATAAGTCGTAACATGCATATCGATTGCGTTGATGATCAACGATTAGATGCGCGTTTTAGTCAATCTCATTCTCTATCACGTGTTAGTTGTAAATGAAATCAATAAGACATGAAAAATACAAATTAAACTTCTATCTTTATTTTTCTTTTATTATGAAAATAAAAAGAAAAATAAATTGTTGTTATTTTTTTTATTAATTTAACCGATTTGATGAACAGCATTAAGAATCTGTTCAGTTGTCATTGTTGAACCGAATGCAGCAGAAAGTGCTTGCCAAGCTGGAAGAATGTCTTTAATGTCGCTGAATGAAAAACATTGACCTTGAATATTTATATAACCCTTGCAACAGACCATATATGTGTCGGGGCACGGTAATGGCTGATAACTGAAAATAAATAGAATTAAATTTTATATGAGCAAAGGTTTTCTTTCTTGTTTTACTGTAAAAGATGGCCAGTGCTAGAGAAAACAGGTGTTGTAGGTGGAGTTATAGCACAACACCAATGTCTTCAATGAAAACAAAAAACAATCAACTAATCGAATAAAATATTGTAATATTCATACCCATCACCATCAGCTCGTTGTTGGGATTGCCAAAGTAACAGAAATTGTTTGGCATTTTCAGGTAAATCAGCAGGATCCTTAGTTTCGAAAAATTTTGCTAAATAATCTTTATTTTTACTTTGAACTTGTATAATAATATTGCAAAACAAAGCAAAAACAATTATATTCAAAAGCGTATGCATTTTTTCCCAATCAACAAAAGAAATAAACTACGAAGACGAGCCGCTTTTCAAGTTTGAAAAAAAGAAACAGATTATTTCTATGAGAAATCGAGCAGATGTTTTCGTTGATATATACATCGCACGAGGGCCACTTAGAAGAGAATGAACACATTCGAATTCGAATTATTCTGTTACAAGTTCGATTCTCTTCCAGAGTGGTTATCGAAACGAAGTAGTTAAAAACAAAATAATATTCACCAGATGCTTCTACCATTGACCTATGCAATCATATGAATGCCCGTATAAATTTTAGTTTTTCTCTTTCTTTATCATATCTATTCAACCGAATCGTTGAAGCATAACGAAGGTGTGCAGATGACAAGCATTTATATTTATTCGAAAGACATTAAGCGCATCCTTTTTTCTTCCATTAGAGTGCATCAACCGAAATGATTAGGAAGACATAAAAAATAAATTATAGGATGACGAAGAACAGATAGATAAATGAATTGATCATCATGAGTGTAAGCAACAATAGAACGCGAAATGTTGTCATCATCGATCATAATTATTCTCACGCATTTTTTTTTATAAAAGAGAAAGAGACATTGTCGTATCTACTATTCAACAAATTTGATTTAAGTATTAAGTGTAAGACGGAAATTATTTTAGTGCTGTGTACTTATTAAAATTTATCTGTTGGCGTTATTATCGATTGATATGAATAGAATAGAATGTTTGAATTTGAATGTGGATTATCACAAAGTATTGTAATCCGTTAAAAGTCGAACGGCAACACCACCGTTGACTAAAATACAATATCCTATGCAGAAACTTTGCAATATACGTAAAAGCACTCATAAAAAAGTTACTGAATATTTACAAATTGCTACGTGCTGTTTATGAGATCCTTTTAATGAAGAAAATTATAATTGAAAGCTCAAAGAGCAGCAAAACGTTGAACTCTTAAACCATCATTTTATTAAAAATAGATGAAGTGATCTGTCAAAATTCTAGGAAGAGAAGCGTGCCTGATTTCTCGAGAAAAATGTCACGAGTCATGGATTAATATATCAAGAGAGAAAGTTTTGTGCTAGTAACTTTGAGCAGCCAATTTCTAAGTACGTCTTATTTCAGAATCCAATAAAAGCTGTCACATGGTATTTCAAATACTACGACATCGAATACAAGCGACATATTTGTTCACGATAATATCTTCTAAGAATTTAAGCATATTCTGAAGACTCCTAATGTCTTTGAATTTCTTGTTATGAAACAATTAAATATTCATTTTATTCTTGCTAACTGGTGTGATTCGTTGGACCAAATTATAGCGGAATGATAGACAGCTTTTTCAAATAAATTATTTTCATACTATCTTAAGTCAATATATTCTCAAAACAAATTGAAAACAGTTTTGTTGAATAAAAATTATCAGTTACGTGTATGCCTACAGGAATAGGGCAACCAATCACAGACTATGTTTGCGTTTTTGCAGGAGGCCGCTGTCTTCAACGTTGATATATGCATGAAAACTTAATTTTTCGATTGGAAGTTTTCGTTATTATAGGTAACATGTATCTAAATATCAGAATAATTTGGATTATGCAAATAACAACAACGAACCATAAGGGAATGTATTTATTTAAATATCGTTGTTTTGAATCCTTCTATTTATGTTACATTTTTCCCAGACACTTTCAAGGGTAACTTTCATAGGAAAAAAATGTGATTTGTTTTCTTGAGAATTAGACTTTCGCATTCCAGTTTTATGAATTTTAGGATTGTGAGGGACAATAGATTAACATAAGAAATCATAACATGAGTCATAGATTAGAAGCGAAGCTTGTTTATCAATTTATTCTCGTTCGTTTATCAATTTATTCTCGTTCGTTTTTCTTAGGTCTTCTATCGATATAATGATAATTAATGTTGATTTAAAAGATGATACACTTGTTCGGATTGGAAAGTAATCGTATGCAGAATATTGTTTTTTTCTCTAATGCATAGTCAACCAGGGAAATTATCAGGAATGAAAACAGTCCAAAAAATAAACAACAGAATTCTTTAGAAAATAATCAGAAAAAACAATTCTTACAACAGTCTCCCGCATCAAAATGAATATATTTCAGAATGAAAAAAAAAGAGAAACTTTCATGTTGAAAATTATTCGTATATCGGAATTATCATGGAAGTGTTTAATTATTATCAAACTTACATCAAAGTCGAATGGGAGTGTTTATAGTTACTTTCAGTAGCTAGTACTAGATTATTCAACGTATCTATTTGATAGAGATCATTTATTGAATTATGTAAAATTTATTCTAGACACGACTGAAAATAGTTTTGAGTTTAAGAATTGAGAGCAGAAAAGAATGAGCTTTTGATCGGTTTTAATGAAATGAATACTAGCTAATTATTAATTAAGTTTTTTCATTGGCTACTATTGCAATAGCTAACGATAAAATCGTCCCAAGTGATTCATGCTTTTAGAATACATACGTGCTTCATAACCTACTGACATTGAGATTAGCATATTGCTATTCAGTGCAGATCATGTTACTTTTGTTCTATATCCATTTTATTATAATTTTTCCATTCAGTGAGTGTGTAGTAAAAAATGGGAAACGAAGTTATTCGATAGAAAATCTAATTCATAGATAGATCTGATTGAAACTACAATAGTATACTAATTTCAGTAGTACTCAATGCGTCTATCGGATGACACATTTTGGTTACATTCAGATTTATGCAGTGATCGAATTTCCCATAAAATAGATCTACGCCAATTTTTTTGGTAGAAAACTTAGTAAAAGAAAAAAAATTAATAAAATGAACACAATTCAGTAAGTGCTATGGTAGTAATATGAATTCAAAAACGAGTGTGTCTTTTCTGTAGATGACAAAAATCTCTATTCAGTCATGACTAATAATAATTCATTCAAACGCAAATAGAATTTTACCTAAGACTAAAGCTCTCTTAATCTAATAAATTTAAAGTCACATCTCCTTTAGAAATCAGAGCTGATTTTGTTTATTTTTAGTATTAAAATTCTGATTCACGTATATTATCCTTTAATGTATTTTTATTTTTAAACACGTATCATGTGATGATGATTTCAAGGTTTTTCACAATTATTTTCAAGAAAAACCTTTTTTAATGTAATTATGTCAACATCATTATAAGATAGCTTTTTCCGCTATTCTTTAACCTTGCTATATTGAAAAAGCATGTACTCATCATTATTTTGTCGTGCATATAAGTACGGATACTTCATCAAGCGAATAAATGTACTCATTTATAGCATTGATTTTTGAAAATTTCATTATAGCTCATGTTTTATATCTGGTATAAGATAGTTTTAAATGCACGAAAAAATCTAAAAATTTCAGTCTTTGCTTTAACGATAAAAATAAATTACAGAATATTTTATTTCATATTCTATATTTTCATACAGATACCTCTCGACGCAACAGAACCAGCGCTCTCTGCACACTATTATTTTTACTTATAAAAGTGAAGGAAATTAATGAGCTAATTTGATTTTCTTTTTGATCGATAGCTGAAAATATAGCATAAATATTCAAAATAACATCTATCGATTGAGTCAAGAAATTTTATGAACTTGATTGCATTCTTATTGTATGACTTACTTAGATTGACCTAGTAAGATCTGGTTTCAATGGAATCATAGCGTGATAGTAATGCGTGTGAAAACTTTTAAGAAAAAGACTTATAACTTTCTAGATGGACTCAAATAATGGCAAGGCAGAATCATTGACAATGACACCTTCAGACCCTCAAGATGAATCAAAAATACCTGATGCACAGGTAAATCCTGTGACAATGATGATTTCCGTACCAAAATTCCAACTTGTTGATGATACTGAGACAAATGTTCTTGAATCAACAAATTTTGTTGCACCAACAGATCAATCGTCAGAAACTGCTTTGTCATCAATAGCAAAGGGCGAGAGACCTTCATCAGATATTTATGTGCCACCGCCATATACAACTGATCAACAAAAAGCTTCAAATTTTCCCGTGGACAATCGATCGGTTGCTATATGGGTTCAATCAACAACAACCGAATCATCATCACCAACAATTGAACGTTCGCCATCTCTTCCATTAACATTAATAGAACCAATAATACAACGTAGTCGTGGAAATTCAACTGTATCAACAATATGCGATCATCAACAATCAATAGTTTCTGATACCATGACTGTACCACAAATATCGCTTCCAAACGATCTTCGACGTAGTTCATCTTTACCACTCAATGATCAGTATAATCGTAATGCGAATGAAGAGGAAGAAAAAGAAGACATACCCATGAAATTTCTTCCAGTAACTGAATCAGAAGATTCAGAAATTGATAAAAACTCCAAACGCATACAGTCAGAAGAAGAACAACAACAAATTCAATTCCAAGGTCGATCGCCAACTACTCGAGAAAGTTCAAAAAAATCATCAAATGTTTCTTTTCATGCTTCTGTCTCAACCGATTGTCATCCTAAACCGTCAGTATCTCACCAACGACGACGTACATCATGGAATACAACCAAGAACAAATCTACTGGATTTTCACGTTCACAATCTCAAGCAGTAAATCTACAATCACAATCATTGCATTCTCACATTCTTCGTAAACAATTTCGAACTACACTGTCCATGCCTAATGGTGCTTATGACCCATCCGGTGATACAACACGACAATCATCTTATATGTCGGATAGCGTGTTTTTGTCTCGATCTAATACACACTCATCGTCATCGCGTAGTTATTCACATTATTCTCCAGATTCAAGATTTTTAGCTATTCCATCATCGGCTTCGAATCAATCATCAAATCGAAGTGGTACTGATTTAGTAAGTTTAGAAACAAGTTCACTTGAACAACTAAAAACATCCAGTGCAAATGCTAATGAAACTGCCAATGAAAAGATTCTACTTGATCAACATCTACGAAATAATCGAATATCGACAACATCATCTGGAACACCTAGTACAGAAAATCTATCATCGTCCAGCGATGATGAATTAAGTGGTATTAATAAGAAAATGAAAGGTTTAAAAACTGATAATGGTGGGGGAAAAGGACCAGTTGATAAAAGACGAGATATTTTAAAACAATTAATGTGGTTACTTGAAAAAAAGCCAACAATTATTTCTCGATCTGCTTTGGTAAATCGACAACATTCAACTTCTCCAAAACAACAGCATCAAAAGCCAGCACCAAATCCATTCGTTGAAGTAATTAAAATATAAATTCTCATTTTTTTTCTAGAGCGTACATTCGTTCTTAGTTAAGCTATTTCTATTGATATAGTCATCCGGACGGGTCAATTGTTAAATTGAAGACATGAGCT
Organism: Rotaria socialis; assembly: GCA_905331475.1. NCBI lineage: Eukaryota > Metazoa > Rotifera > Eurotatoria > Philodinida > Philodinidae > Rotaria > Rotaria socialis. The sequence goes on along the minus strand of CAJNYU010001913.1, from coordinate 206,893 downwards.
TGATGATACACATAATTTAACATAGTAAACTCTTTACAATAGCACCGGTGTTGAAATTTTCTTCAGTAGAATTCTTTCGCATTTGATAAATTGAGTTATCAAGAATATCTTTGTTTGAGCATACCGAATAGTCTATGTCAATGTATATTTATCTCGTCTTTTCTTGTAAATCATATCACACAATGACGCTTGTAGGTTATTCACAGATATCTCGTTTGAACACCCTCGTATGGAACTAATAAAATTTTTCTTTCAGTTTTGCTCATCATTTCATTCGAATAACGTACCAAGTTCCACCACACGGAAGGAGCCAGATATTATACCAAAGATTGCAAATGCAAATGATCCATCAAATATATCTACTCTTCTACCGGAACCTTTACGACTAACAAATAGTGATCCGCTGGCTCAAAGTTATTCATCTTTACAAAGTACTCATTCAGATTCGATAGCTATGACACCATCAATGAATGCCAAGTCTTCAGCAAAACCTTTAACTAACACAACAACAGCAACATCACTTTCATCGTCACTTCATCTACATCGAAAACGTGCTTCTCATCGTCATAACCTTAGTGGATTCGCAGCTCTTACACGTGATCATAAAAATTCATCTTACAAATCAGAACAACAAACTAATATACAGACGCTACAACAAGAACCAGAATCCAAATCACCATTTACTCGTAATATAGAAGCTATTCTTAATGAACATTTAACCATGATTAATAGTTTACTTTCAAATTACTCATATAATACTGGTATACAATGTGCAACACAAACGTCATCGATTCGAGATTTTCTTTATATGCGTTTAAATGATTTATCACAAAAGAATCCGATGAATGAACGATGCTCAAGAGTTGAAACAAAAGCATTTATTGATTTAATAAGTACTTTTCAAATGAATCGAGCTCATCATTACGAATTTTTAACGGAAAGTGTTAAAGATTTAATTACAATAAATCAAGATGTTATTCAGCTTTCCAATAGATATCTTGAAAGTGAAGTTGATGTAACCAAAGGTATGTTTCAAGGCGACAAATTGCATCACAGATTAGCAAATCACTTTTCTACTTTTTTTTTTATATAAGATGAAAAATTAATAGTCAAAATAAAACCATAATGCTATGAAAACAAAACACTAGTAGTTAGAAAAATAATAATCTACAAAAACTATTATATTTTAGTTTTTTCAGTCTGTGAGCTCTCGATAATCTGTACAACTAGACATTCGCTGAGACAAGATATATGCTAAGAGATTAGCTCTTCGTTTCGTGCCCAGTACAAAAATAAATAAGTAAGTTAAATCAAAAGACCTTGTCTAAGCAACATTTTTTTCATACTAATGAAAAGGTCTGATTTAGAAGATATCAGTAAGCAAGGCGCATAAGCAACACGCAAAGGTTTCGGAGTATAAATGATGATTCATGATATGATAGTCATTCTGGTAGAATGAAATCAAACTTAACTGATAAAAGCTATTAGCGCAATCCCTGTGGGATAAAAATGTGAGACACGATTAAACTTCTTTGCTGGAGCCCGTCTACCACGGTCTGTGAGCTTTTCCAGAGTTTCTACCACTTTTTGTAATCATTCACGGAGCCTTTCGGGCATGGTCTGTGATGATATCTGTGTAGCTTCTCTGTCACGATCTGTATTATGGTCTATGGAGTCGGTAGAGACCATCACAGACCGTTACAGAGAAAAGAATCAACTAATTAATTAACTGGCCATATAATTAACTAACTAATTAATTAATTTCTCTGTAACGGTCTGTGGGGGGATTCAAATTTTTACCCTATATACTTCAGCACTTCTTTCAGATCGTGTTTCACAAATAGTATTGCTAAAATTTGAGTGTTGAAAAATAGTATAACTCTAACAAGAAAATTTATTTGAGAATAGATAGAATGTTCCGAAAGACTTATTTTTTAATTATTAACTAGTCACTATACGCTAGAGTGTCGATCTCATCGTTACATATCCTCACCATTATTTTAATACATTAAGATTTCAGCTTGTTTAATCATATTATTGTGTAGTCGCCAACCCAATAGTCATCCCTTAAAAGTCAAGTTCAAATTATGTACGAAGAAAGCGATAAAGCATACTTATCTTGAATCATGATGAAGTCTTACTCTCAGATATATGATAATTCAAATTCTATTTATAGTGATCTATCCGCGAAAACTTTTTCTAATTTTTAAGAAGTAGAAGCCATCTAAAAAGTGATTTCTTACTCTGCAATGTGTTCCAATAATTTTGGAACTAATTTTTATTCTAGTAGAAAACGCTAATCATGCGAGTTAATGATTATTATTCTTTTATGATTTAGATGGTCACATGGCTAGTAATGAATCATCAGAGACATCATCGCCATCACTAACTCGTAATACAAGTACTGAGCTAAAATATGAAATAAATAGTGATGGCATAGCATTTAAAGATAGTCCATTACGTTTTTTTCGTACACTATCACAAGATTATATTGAAGATTGTGAACGAACTGAAAATGATCTTACAGAACTATTTGATTTAGCTGATCAGCAACATATACTTTACTGTTTAAAACATGTTGATAGTGGTCATACAAATGATACATTATCAGTATTTCATCGTCGATTAGATGCACTTTTTGTTTGGTACAATCTTTATTATGAATTAACGACATCGGTTAGAAAAATAAGTGGACTCTTACGTTGTGATGATTGTGAAGATTGGCCAAAATTAAGTTTTCGTTCGATGGTAACAAGTCGCGAACGTAAAGCTAAACGAGCAAATGAATCTTTTGCTGATTACGATTCAACAGGTGATGAAGAAGAAGGAGAAGATGATGAAGAAGACAATGATGATGGAGTAAAATTAACTGAAGAAAGTGACGAGGAAATCGAATCAGAAGATGATGACGAAAGTGATATTCTACCAAAAGTATGTTTAAACTCATCAAAGTATAATGAATTCAGGATAAGAAAAAGTTTCTTAACGAAAGAAATGTTTCATTTTTCAGTCTATTCAAATACCGCAGGCGATTCTCATGCAGGATTTATTTAGATATTTGAATAAAAAACAATAAAAAATTGCATTAGCTTATGATTTCAAACGTTCAAAAAATCTAATCATGAAAACATGATGTGCGAAATTTTTAAAGAGGATGTTCGAACTGAAAAAAGATGCCCTTCGTGATCCAGTGTAACTTTGGAAATTCAATCGTTTTCTTTGTTTTTTTTTCTAGAGTTGTTGGCCTGAAGAGCCTCTTGATCATTTTTCTCGTCTTAACAGTAATCGAACTAATCTTCCATATACATTATTTTATTTTTTTTAAATAATTTAGTTTCTGATGATTCGAATCCAAATGAAGCAAACCCTAAAACCACTAAATTAAATCGTATCGATTGTTACCGGTAAGCTTGAGAAGCCTATTTAGCTCTTTTTTCTCGCTTATCATTTATTTTTTCTTAGAAATTTTGTTTACTATATGGATAAACGTTCTTATCAAGTTAAATACGATGGTTTAGCAAGAACACTAATTGAACGCGTTGCGCCAGTTCTTGTTAAAACTCGTCTTGCTTTATTACAAGCAAATGATCGACGTAAAGTAAAAGTTGAACAAGTTCTTGCTGGTCTATCACTCTGTGAATGCCCAACAGCAAGCAGAAATAAATCAGAATCGAAGATAAATATTACTAGTGATGATACTGAGGATAAACTTGTCGATACAGATAATCCAGTTGAGGAAGACACGACAACAAATCTCAATATTGGAGAATTAACAATCGAAAAATGGCTTTTCAGTGTACTAAAATCATGTCCAACAATAAAAACAGTATGTTCGTATACAGAAGATACTCTAAAGCAAAATTGGCTGGAACTGCATCAACAATTAGGTTTGCCTTCGTTGCTACCGTTATATTTTTTTATTATTAATGTTTTGCTTGATGTTATGAATGAATGCTTAATACTTTATCATAAACCTTACATGAATAATGCTACTATTGAAATAGATTCTCTTTGTCGGCAACAAGTAAGATAGAAAAAAGAACTCATTTGTTATATATTCATTTATTTGTTCTTTTTTCTGAGTTCAGCTAGTTCGTGAAGCAAAATTAGTTTTAAGGTGAGTTCAACAAACAGGAAAATTTCCATATTCCTTTTTTTCAAATTTTACATATTCTATCTAATAGAGATGCGTTAGCAACTCGTTTATACAGTATACGCATGATGGAACAATTTGTTTCACATCGGAAAATAGTTGATGAACTGATGGAATTCGATGAAAATACACTTAAGCTTTATACGGTTTGTTGCCGTTTTTTTTAAATACGTTTATTAATGATAGTGTTTTTATTTTAATTTTAGCATTATAAACAATTTTTAAGTACAGTTTGTATTAATCGTTCATTTGGTGGACACGATGACGACATGATGATTATGAATAATGAAACAAATACAGATTTGTATTATTATGTTGACGAAGAAACATCAGAATTAATTAAAGAATATTATTTTTCACGTGATTTAACAGTGACATTAGGAAATCGTAATGAAATTCGTGATTTGTGTATTGATTTTAGGTAAATAGGTTATATTGAAAAAGTTTTATACATTTTCTTTGTTCTGACTATTTGCAGTACTTTAATACAACGAATATTAGTACAATTGAAAGAAGAATTAAACGGTAAAACGGAAAAATACTATCAAGCATTTACAATTAACATGAGTAATACATCGAAAATTTATGATGCATCTTCTTCGGCTGAGTAAGATTGAACAAAATATTCTTTTGTATTTCTGGAATTACAGAATTCGACTAGTCGTTTTATTTTGAAATAATTCACTTTGTATTTAACAAAACCCGATGAAGTTTATAAACGATTGTAGATATTTGCACGATTGCCCGGAATCTAGTCTAGAAATGTTAAAATAGCTTTCTATCCAATGTTATACATTTTCTTAACTAACGATCAGCAGAATCCCCGATTTTATCATACTAGTTGTTAAACGGTATTATCAGGACTGTTTTGAGGTATATTTCTGATCAAACAACTGAAATTAAAAATAAATATTTCAATCCTTTGGCGATTTGTCTTTGGGAGATAAACTCCCTTTAAGTATTTTATTTTATATTCAAAAGACTACTTTTATAGATTGAATTCTGGCCATCGTCGATTCAATTTTTCTAAGAGTAATTCACAAAAATATATCCTGCATTAATTAGCGTCGGTTTGGCCCATTACCTAGTTCTTTGGTAGCAATTAGTTCGATCGAAATCTTTTAATAGTTCTCATTCTGTACATAAGCTTTAAAACGAATTAGTTCATTTTAATAAATTATTAGGATGATAATTTTGCATAGGATTTCTTTACTCTTTTTTTGTTGTAGTGTAATATCTGAACTCATCAAGCCACCTTCATTTGTTGCATCGAGTAGTGTTCCACATGATTTTCATCATAGTGAATTTTCATTATGTGACTCAGCAGCATCATTTTCTGATCAAAAAAAGTAATTTAATAAACTTGCGAGCTGTTTTGTTTTCTCTCTCGTATCTAGAAACGATATTATTTCAAGTACACGTGAATTTCGTCGAGATTTCGATACAATCAAACAACGTGCAATACGTGTTTGTCAATTAGCAAAAACTCTTATTGTGGTAAGTTTATTCATAGAATTTTATGAATTTTCTTTTCTACCAATTTGTTTTTGTCGTTAAGGATTTTTCAATTGCGGCTGAATTTAGATGTTCTAATCATCATGGCTTATGGCAGCAGCTGCTACAAAATTCTTATACTCAAGTTAAAATTTATTTGAGTAGAAATGTAAGTTCATCGATGTTTTCAAACCAAATATAAACATATATACTCTCGTTTAAAATTAGTATGTCGATGATTTTGATAATTTTCATGTATTTGTTCCGCCTTGGTTATCAGCAGAAAAAGATCAAGTCGAAAGATTATTGAGTATTGTATGTTCACAACAAATTGTAGTAGATGAACCATGTAAACCTAAAAAAGAAGCACCGCTATGCTATATGATTTTTGTACCCAAGAAAAATTTAAATCGGCACAATTATGCATGGACAGGAAAAGTTTTATACATTCAACCGAGTGAAAGTACAAAATTAGCATTAAATTCCATTGAACTTAGCTCATTACATTTGGTCGTTAATCGTTTTGATCATTGGAATAGTGCTGTTAGTTTATTTAATTCACATGCTGGATTAATGAATGTTGAACTAATTAGAAAAGTACCACGAGATGAAGATATTCGTGTAACATTTTATCAATTATCTGTATGTATTTCTTGCTCTTCTTTTTCCATAAGATAATAAATAAACATTTCGATTTCCTTATTTTTTCATAGGAGCATGTCGAAAGATTAAGTACTACATTAACTGATCTTGTTCGTATATTAAATACACTCTGGGATCAAGATTCAACAAAACTTTATCTGGCAGAAATTGCTAAGTTTGATGAACATACAATCGAATCGAAATTAGCTGATCTTGTTCTATATATTTATAATTCGGGTTTTGATCTATTTCGTCTTTTATCCGAAGTTTTACTAACTATACCAACAAATAATCATGAAATCTTTGAAAAATTTGTTAGCACAATGAATGAATTTTTTTGTCAATGGTGTAAATGTGTGGCGAAAAAATTTAAACACACATCAATGAAACAAACTCGAACAGTTAGATATAAAGTCTTCAGGTAAAAATTAAAAAGCAAACACACATGAATTTCTTAAAAGAATTTTAATTAAAAATTTAGTCCAAAATGGCTTTCACCTGGAATGAGTTTTTTGCGTTTTCTAGCAGATTCAACTCATCTACAATTACTTTCAAATGATGATTATAAAAAATTAATCAAAGAAATGCCCGCTGCTCTTGATGTTCTTTACGGAAATGCAGGAGTGAATCATTCTTTAGTTACATTAAAAGGTAAAATTTTGTTTGACTTATATTGTTAATGGACATTTCCTGTCTTTCTCAAAAGATACTACTTCCCTACTTGATCGTACTTTTCCTAACATGAATGTTGGTAAGAATAAGGAAAAGCTGATTTAAAGTTTTCTTAATCCGATTGCATTTGATGATTTTAAACTATATTAAATCTATTGATTTTCACACAATGTCTGCATGTTTTTCTAGCGCGTTCAAATAGTGTATCGTCTACATCAACAACGTTGAGTCGAACACGTAATGACTAAAATATAATTTGAATACTTAAAATAAAAAACAACTGTCATTCATTTTTAGGTGGACATCGAAGAAATGAAAGTGGCGGCCGATCTAATGAATTAATGTCTTCAACTTTCATTACACCTCGTGAACGTATCATACAGAAAATTAAAAATCTTGAACATGATTTAGAAAAGAAGTTTCGTGAGCGTAAACAAATTGGTCATATATTTAATAATGCAACGACAACCAATGGACCAACTCCAGATCCTGTGATATCACTGAAAATGCGGAATATCGATTTTCCATGGCGTCGTGGTACACGTATTGGTAGAGGCGGTGCTGGTGTCGCATTCCGAGCAATTAATTGTTCAAATGGTTCGATTGTTTGTATGAAAGAAATACATTTATCACCCATAAATTCATCATTATCAAGTGCATATCAGAGAAATCTTCGACGTATTGCAGAAGAAATCGATATGATTATGTCTATTAATCATCCGAATATTGTACGATACTTTGGTATTGAAAAATATAAGGTAGAGAAAACACATGACAAAAGAAAATTTCTTTATTCAATATTGAGTTTTCGTTTTTCGTAGAAAACAATTTATATTTGTATGGAATATTGTTTATCGACAGTAAATGAATTTTTGAATGATATTCGATCATTTGAAAAACGTCAACGTATAAAAAGAAAAAATGATGCTTTATGGAGTGATTCAAGCGATCAAGATGAAGATCTGAATACAGGTGGTATTCGTTTAAGCTCATCACTTGATATTAAAGAACATGTTCGAGGATTTGTTAAACAACTTTTACAAGCTTTAATGGCTTTACATGAACATTTTATTGTTCATTGTGATGTTAAAGGTGATAATATATTTATTGCAAATGAAAATGGAAATTATATTGTCAAATTAGGTGTAAGTTAATGTTAAAATAAATAGAATTATTTAGGTGAACATTTCATTTCAGGATTTTAACTTATCACATCGACTTGGTATCGAATCACGATCATCCGATACCAGTGATTCACGTACTACACAAAAAGGAACTATATGTAAGTTATTTGAGACATATTTACTATGCCACTGGCTGGCCGAATTCGTTGTATTAATTTCCTCAAGAATCTAAAATCTTCCACATCTTTGGTACGTTTTCTATTGTTTAGTAGGATGCATTTTCATGAAAATTGAGTAGGTTATAATATTTAAACACTTACGTTAGTTTTATTGCTACGAGAATTGGTATAACAATTTGCGTGAATCTTCACTTGTATGCTTTCAATATCAAGCTATAGAGTCGAATGTTGCATAGGACGCATAAGTGATACTCATGCGATCCATTTACGGGTGCACATGAACATGTTCTCACATCCACATCCTTGTAATCAGTCTATCTGAAGACCTTCTAATAAACGCAAGTACCGCGACGCAAACGCCGCTAAGCCCCCTACTGAAAGGAGAATAATAAATGGTTATGTAATTCACAAAGGACATTAATGATCTGAAAACTATTATGCGATTGTGTTTCTAATTGATATGAAATAACATAGGGCTTCTGAAACTCAGAGCCTAGGTTCCAAAGCATTATTGTTTCGCAGTTGAGAAATAGACCATATGAGACAACGTGTTTGTAATCCATGCTGCACGAGTTTTGAACTAATCCGATATATTAGGATGAAAAAGTGTAAGAATCTATTCCGTGGTTCAAAGGTGGTAGCCTATAGTTGTTCGATGTGGCCGACATTAAAATGATGTCGCATGGTTTTGCTAAGAAAAAATCTCGCTTTTGTTGAGCTTCTAGCTTGAAAAACAATTGAGGTTGAACAAGAGCTCGACATTTTATGCGTTTTACTGACTAAATATGAGCATAAAAGAGGCGACCCATACGAGAGCTGTAGCATGAATATTGTATTTAGATGAAGTTAGCACTGACATCAGCGATTAGATTCGTCAGTTAGTCTGAGCACTCACGAATACATATGGATACATCAGTGTTCTTCCATCAAAATACATACAAACACAGACATAAACACTCATTTTATTTTATTCAAGTCTAGCTATGACCAAGAGAGCCTAAATTCAATAAACAAGATCTTCTGTAAAACGTATGTGCCAGCTATTTTATACTGACAGAAAAGTTGTTATCAGAGTTGATTTGAAAAAGATTAAATGTTTCGCCATTTTCGACCACTGTTTCAACCAAATAGATCCAGATAGTGCACATTCTCTTATAAATCCCCATAGCCTGATGAATACTTCGATTGAAATCTAGTCCCATAACAATTACTATCATCTGCTTCCAAAAAGTCGAGGCGCCCTCATTTTCATCTTTCATTTATACTACTTTCTACAAGTCATAGTATCGGCTAGGTGTATGACAGCTCAGTTTCAGTTCCGATCAAAAGAACTTTTTTGCCTAAACTTAGATCTGAAAACGATTATACCCCTAGTATCGACAAGTGCAGCGAGTCAGAAGTTCTATGGAAAAACATTTATTGGTGAATTTCTAACCTCAAACAATCTAATTTGATGAGACCTAGAAAAATCAAATTTGAGGTTTTGAATTCATAACACTAAGTACTCGTGATGTTAATGACTCAGACTGAACCTACATTAATATTTGTGAGCAGCTAAATCTTCAAGAGACTACAAGACCAGAAATCCACCTTATTTCATATGACCCTCTCTTCAGTCGCGGGAGTTAACAATTGAAAACTGTTGATGGGTCACAAATACGTGTTTCCAGTTGAATAAATTTTAGATATGTCCCCTTTTTCGGATCTTTTTCATGCAATCCAGGCTAATTTTATTGATAAAATTGTAAATCTTACATTTTTATTTCAACTTTTCAAGCTTAGTCCTCACACTACGCACATTTCTTCACAGGAAGCATCCTCTAAAAATCACAATGTTCACAAAAAATAAAACATCATTAACGACACCCTACGAACAGGAAAGGAGAATAGCATACGTACTGAACTTGTCGAGACGTATGTCTTTCATAAATCTCAACCCAATAGGGCGAGCCGCTATTTAGGTACAGCCCTTTCAAGATTACTCTTGGTCGAAATGCTTATACTTTGAGAACTCTGTGAATCATCCATGACAACTCGGGATTCGATATTTTTTCAAAACGGCTTCTGTCAAAATCTATCGGAGTCTTATTTCTATACCAAATATTGAATTGAGCAAAAACCAAATGAGTTCGATTGAACAGACCCGACAGTTGGTTGCTAGAAATCGGTGACACGGGTGTTCCGAGTAGGGGACGCGCGATGTCCCCTAATCTTGAAAACTTTTCGAGTTTTCCCAGCAAAAATTTTAGAATTTTTCCGTTTTGCTCACCGATTTTCAAAAACTACTCAACTGTCCCCTCAACAAGTCATTCATTTTTAGTGAAAATTTTTTCACCGATCTCTTGTCATCGCCCATCCCCTCAAAGAGGTTTGCGGTTCCACAAAATATGGAACCGTGAATCGTTTCTTTTATATCATCACTTACATCACGTTTTTTGTCAAGCTACTATTGGAAAAGAAGCGATTCGCAACTCATGTCAGGCGTGATTCTATACTGATCTTGAGGCGGAGATACAAATTTTGTGGTCAGCGACGTCAGCAAACATGGTCAATACGCCACATATTGTATATCATAACCACACTTTGATAGGTAAACGGTTCCACGATTCTGTATACTAATTTTGGAATCGCACCGGAACTACTGTTTTGAAATGATTGGGAACCGGGACCGGAACCGCAGTTCCGGTTCCGTGTAATTTTTGGAACCGCATACTTCTACTCCCCTCCACCAATCTTGGCAACCTTGGAACTCGCTGATATAATATATATACACGTATACTATTTTTCGTTCCGTAGATATATGTAGAGAACGAAAGAAAAGCAAATGTGACTATAGCTATAAATTTTCTTGCATTGTGTGTAACGGACACACGACTGAACGAACATTTGGTCGTTGTAGCTGCTCAGCGCATTACTCTACAAGTAACGTGGCATAAGCACCGCTGACCCTCCGCTGAAAATATAGAATATTTTAAAAGCATTATAACCAAGTTAGTTTTATAGCATTATAATTTCATTTGCTGATCTCCCTACTGGATAATCATTGATCAAAATGTGGTTCTAAAAACCCAGATATGATCATAGTCATGGAACATATACGCATTCGCTTTCTTTCTACCACAACCTAGAGGGCTACCCAGATGCACGAACCCGATAACGGATCTTATCGAATCCTACGGGATTCGACTCCCCGACAGAACAGAATCCGATAGGATTCCTGGGCACGAGTCTATTGTCGGTTCCGACGAAAATAATCATTTCTTTATTCACGATCAAATGAGCATTTTTAGCCATCAGAGCGTAAGGGTGATTCGCTAGAGTTGGATTCCGTTAAAATCCAATATCGGATCCGATTGGATCCAATACCAAGGATCCGACTATAGGTCCGTGTTCAGGAATTCCATAAGATTTCGTCGGTTTTATTGAAACACATGGTATTCGGTATATTCACTGTCTGACCCTTGTCAGAATTCGATAGGATCCTACTATCGGAATGATTCTCCTGGGTATATTAAAATATATTTTTTGAGCAGCTTTACGCCCCCCATCCAAGAATCCTGCATAAACAGAGACTATCGATATAGCATTATCCAATTAGTTTCTGTGGTACGAAAGTTGATTTTCATCAATATTATGTTCAACGGCTAGTCGTGACCATGTTCTAATATACTTCGTAGATAGATTAGCACATCATACAGATCATCTACACCATTTTGACTACTTTCAAAAGCCTCTTTCCATGACAACTGACGAAATACTATCACTCGATAACATACCAGTGATCCGCCTCAGAGTTCAATTTATTCACTGTTTTATTCGACTAGAAGGACCGGCTCGGTCGACAAAGAACGAGTCAGCACCAAAACGATTCGGATTCTCCGACACGATTACCTTCCGTCAACGCTTATAAAAAAACTCTTTCTCTCTTCTAAAAAAAGCAAAAAACTAACATCGGATTCGGATTCCCCGACCCCAAAACCTGTCAGACAAACGTTTTAGTGCATTTCCATGAACGAAATCAAAAAAACATTTTTTTTGTTCTGTGCGAACGATCTTACTAATGAACGTATTGAACTCGTTTTCCGTAATACCCACCTTTCAGTATAGGGAATAAAATGAGTAATATTGTTTACTATTGTTCACAAAACTTTTATATAAATCGAAATCGAAAAAGATCGTATAGGATATTGATACGAATCAATTTGTACATCTAGACTTATCTCAATGTTGTTTTCTTCTACTAGACTTCAAACCTCCAGAACCAGAATATGTTTACAAATCTGATATATGGGCACTTGGTTGTACTATAATAGAAATGTTAACTGGCAAAGTAAACTTTTAGAATATAAGATTTCGATCAATTGTTTAATAATTTTAGTTACCATGGGCAACTGTAACACGTCCACCTGAAGATCAATTCTATATTCAAAATCAATTATTAGCAAAAAAAGGCCCACCTATTCCAGAGGAATTACGAGGGCAAAAAGAAGCCTACGAATTTATTGAACTGTGTTTAAAGCCTGATCTTGAACAGCGTCGATCAGCTAGAGAATTACTTAGCCATCCATATCCTCGTGTTCGGACCGGTAAAAATTTTATTATCTATTTTATTTTCATTATGCTCGTTTTCTTTTTTTTTGAAAATAATTAGATTCTTAAGCTCAACACGAAGACTAAGTAATCTACATGCAAGCAAAAAAATACTTATTCAACTTTCAAGTCAGATTATACACTATAATACGATTATTGTTTCGATGGTATCTTGAGTAGAAAATAAAACTCTTGATAATATGCAAAGATACAGTTTTGCTTAGTATGTGATTTATGTGTGAAAATTGTTTTTCTATTTTTTTTTAAAGTCGAAATATTAATTTTACAATAAATTTTTTTATTCATTCATCTACGTTAAAGAGTTCAATGAATATATTCTAAATTTACTATAAATAGATGCCTAATGTTGATAAATAAATAATGTTGCATGAATTTGAACTAAAATAACTAAACAGTTTTAAGTAGGTAAATGCATTGCTCTATGGTAATTTTTAATTGATTCAATTATGATAATAAGAAAATCGTTAGACTTTAATGCTATAATGTTTTGATCTGGTAGATGAATATCGATACGACCTAATGGCTAATGATTTAGTATTTTGTCTGAGGAGCTTGAAAAAAGCTTTCAAAACAATAGACATTAAGAGAGCTGCCACGAGCCGGTCGAGAATCGCTCCAGTGTATTGAGCACTCAATAGAATTTATTTTTGGGTTTTTTATGTTCATTCGAAAGATCAAGGTTTAAAACTACTAACTTGAAAATTTTAGCTTCTAATATCTTTCCTTCGAAAAGTTACTCAGAGACGACTTTTACCATCCTCACAAATTTTCAATGTAAGCAATAGCAAAATATTTCTCGATCAAACAACCCCGTCTCATGCCTCAGACGTTTGTTCAAATCGTTAGACGAATACTCTGAAAGATAGTCCATAGATAGGTGAATAATACTGGATATTTAAAGTATTGGATGATGTTCTTTTATGGAGGTTGCAAGCATCAACCAGTATAGGAAGTGGCAATTTCTTTTAGTTTTTTTTTCTATTTTTCACAGTATATTTGATCTAATCTTTCTAAATAAGTAGGCACCAAGCAGAATTTCGGATATTTCACGTAACTTTTAATTCTATACCAAATTTCAAAGAACTATTTAAAAAAAATGGTATGCTCGATCCGAAAAGTAGTTAACATTATCGATATGGTAATGAAATTATGGAAATAAACGACATGTGACGAATACTAGATATCATCGATTCAGAAAAATTTCAGCATAGAACAAAATAAGATTAGTATACTAAGCCGTTTAGCGACGTTAGTTCATTTTTGAGCACAGAAAAAATTTTCGACCTTATCCGACCTCCTGGGGGAGTACATGGATTTGTTGAAAATTTCAAAAAATACTTTTTGTCATAGAATCGAATGATTATAGTTTCAGATGAAAGAGCTTGAAAAACTGATTACAACTGTGTAGAGAGGGGTATGGGTTAGCTGCACTTTTACCATGAATGAACCACTAGTAAAATTCCTATCTAAATGCGTATTAGTTGGAAATGTGAGGCTTAATAAATACTCTGCCATCAAAAATATCACCTTTGCGGTTTAGCTCTTAATNTTGAAAAGGTTATTGATGTATTTGCCATACAACATAAAAATAGTAGAATTTTGTTAATGTGATTGAGTAATATGAAATATATTTAAATATAGAATCCCCATCCATATGTTGATATAAATATATATGTTTATAAATATATGAGCAAGAACTGATTGAGTAAGATATTAGGACTCAGAAAACTGACTCAAACGTGACAGTTTTCAAAAAAAAACTTTTACTATCGTAAGTATAATTTGAATAATTAAGGTAGAGCTGAGCTTCCTCTAGGCTGAAATCCTGGTTCCGCCACTAATGAGACGGGGTTGTTTGATGGAGAAATGTTTTGCTATTTTTTTCATTGGAAATTTGTGAGGGTGGTAAAAGTCGCCTCTGAGTAACTTTTCGAAGGAAAGGTATTAGAAGCTAAAATTTTCAAGTCAGTAGTTTTAAACCTTGATCTTTCGAATGAGCATAAAAAACTCAAAAATAAATTTTATCGAGTGCTTCGATTCCTCGGTGCTGTCATGGATGCTCTCTGAACAATTAAACATTGATCAAAAGTCCAGGAAATAAAAACGTCAACTAAAGGGAAATAATAAAAGGGTGGAATTATTTTTAAACAATATTAAAGATAAGAATAATTCTATTTGATGCTAGGGATCAAAACAAACTAAAGAAAAAGAACCCCACACTGAAAAATGCTAATAATTGAGTCGTTTGTATAATCAAAGTAACGCAATGGGTCCATACAACAGTTGCTGTACTACGATTTCATACTCGTTGACTCGCCCGTAAGACGGTTCAAATCATTATTAATAAAGATTTAGGACTGTTAGTCATTTGTGTGGTTCCTATGCATATTTTCATTTCGACAGTTAACTTTCATCGATTTGTCCCTTAGGGGATATTCTTCTTTTTTTATTAACGACGGATTGTGAATGCAGCAATGAGAATATTTATAAGTGTTGCAATTTTAATTAAGACTCTTTTGATAATTATTAAATGATTCCAATGTAATTACATAATAGATAGATCATATTTTTTCTAAAGGTCACTTTGATCGAGTCTATCATCTTCTAATAGTAATTCTATTGAGGAAACGTGCTATTATCTTGAATTCTCTCTTGCCATCTGATTCACTAATCATGAAATGACGATTCATTGTTTCCACTTGTCACAGTAGAAGAGACTTTCAGCATTACATCCTAGTTCGATTTGTGTCACGTCTAGAATATAATACAGTACTACGAGAGTTTGAAACAGCATAGGAAGATTATATTTGTAAAAACAAATAGATGAGAAAGAAATGAATTATACAAGGTTGTATGAATAGCTTATTATGAGAAAAAATGAAGAAACGCCATTATGTGTGAATAATGGGTTGAAATGACGACACAGGAAAATTACATCGTTGATAAGAATATTTCGAAGCGTAAAATATGAAGTAATGAAGTGTTTGCGGATGTTTTGTTTCTTTTGGTCCTTCAATAATTATTATTTCTCGTCTAATGATATTGTGATAAACTTGTTTAAAATATGCCTTTGATTCATCAAAAGAAAATATTTTATCTCGTTCGACTTTCAACTTTCAATGAATTCATTATATGTTTATGCCATATTTTATTCAATGTAAAAATAAAAATAAATGATACATAAATAAGCAAAACTATTCATTGAAAATTTTCTCTATTGAATTTAATCAGCGTGCTAATTGTCAATAGGTTTAAACTAGAATAGATGGCATTGTTATGCTGTGCGGTATTAGCCTTGTCGAAAACAAATATAAAAATTGAAACTGCATTTAAAATAACTTGTAAACAAAAACAACAACTCCGCATATGTTCAAAATGGTTTCAGAGTACAACCACAGAGCAGATGATTCTACAGCATCAATAATATATATCTTCTAGCAAGTAGCTAAAAGCATCGAATGACTAAAAGTTGAAAATTGTAAAACTGTGAATAACCATCGTTTCTACATTTAAGACAGGCATGAAGTGAAAGTGGGGTATTTGACTACTTTTCATAGAAAATAAAATTAATACTACTCCTGAAACATAAAAAACGATGGCTACACAAGATTTAAAAATGAATAATGATATTTATCTTGTTGTCATTGCTCGTTGTCTTCAATCATATTTTGCTTTGTTATTGAAGTACTCTTCTCTTGAAAGCAAGCATAGTAAATAGCACCAAGAATTATCTTAAAGTACATTACAGACAAAATTAAGAAGCAGCTATCAAAATGTTTTTCTAGCACGTATTTATCGATTTGTATGAAATATATCTTCATTATACACTAAATATCCCAATTTCGGCTATGGATGGCATGAAAACAAAATTCTACTATGTTAATAGTTCAATTCATCACATAAATAATTTAATATTCAAACGTTCTGAGCATCATCATAGTTGATATGTAGTAAAAGAACATTGATAATAAAAATTATTTTATGTTCAAGGCATCATTTTTGTATTTGAATGCAATTAGAACTTTTAAATAACTAATATATTAGGCTGAGCACTCCTGTTTAAGTATTTAACAGAAAAGAAAATTGCACCTCTTGGAATGGTCAATTAAATCATGCTAGTTTTTTTTTTATCTCTTTCAAGATCCTTCTTTTGTAGTGTAAAACATAAGAATAAATTAAATAAGAAGCTTTTATTTTCATCATTCTAAGTTTCGTTTTTAGTTATTTGTATTTAGAAGATGATTCAAGAAGCTGTTAATCCCAAAGGATGCAAACGTACTTTGACGTTGTAGATAACCAACGAAAAAATATGAATAGCCTCAACTCGACTTTTTTTGTTTTGATGCAGAAGGCAACTTGAACGTTTCTTTTTGTTCTTACTTTCACAACGAACAGTTATGAATCCCTTCCTATTGGTTATATGCGCAAAAGTCAATCATCGTTTAATTGTCTTTCTGTTTTTTAAAGCAGTTTCATAATGTTTTATTTGGATTAAAATCTATTCTAATTTTTTATTCAAGCGAAGAAGGCGTAAATTATTCTAAGCTCCATAATTATGACATGGGTCATGTTTACTCTATGTAGTTACTCATTTTCTCTTTATATATAATGACAAAAAGAATGTCATCAAGTTGATTCTACTTATTGAAATGAGAAAATCAATTATTTCTCATAGCCCGAAAGAAAAAAGAATAAAAAGCAACTAAAATTTTATGCTTTGTGCTTTTCTTCTATTCATTGATGTTCTTCTCTCTCAATAATGATTAGCCAAACGTGCAATAATCCACATAAAGAGAGATAGAGAAACGTTTTTTTTCTTCTTCTATATCATCGCTGCTCTTTCACCGTCGCTCTAGTTTGTATATAAAGCAAGTTCCAAAAAAGAATTCTGCAAGGTTTGTTTTCAATTTATTTTTTTGGTCAGATTTAAGTGAAAAGGCAAAAATATAAGTGAATATGATTATTAGAGTCTGATTGAGAGAGAATCTCCAGAGAATAGATTATACAAGATAATAGAACAAATGATTTCCTACAACATGAGACATTTCCGCGTTATCCTTTACTATTTCCTAGAGACCAAAAATATGCATGAACCTTCACTGAACTCGTTGCATCTCAATCAAAATACTTCATTAAAGCTATAAAAACTTTCTTATCATTGAGAACTATTTTTGTCTGTAAGATCTAAAGAAAATTACATCTATAGATCGTAGTAATTATTTAGAACAGCAATTTTGAATTCTTTAAAAATTCTATCTTTGCAAAACTGATAATAGTTCTCACTGGTTTTTGTTCATGTAGAGTAAACTTTGTTCTCCTATAATAAATATTCGGCTTCTTTCTTTCGTACGATATTCATATGGGAAAGTTTCTGAAACAAACTTTTTGATTAATTCTAGTGTCGCGCATTAATTTATGTGAATCCACAATTAGACACGAATCATATTTTAAAATTATCCTTTATGGAATTGACTTATGATTGTAAAAACCCAAAAGTCAACCTACGATAACTCCAGGTTTTATTTAAAATAAATTCTTATCATATTGAAAATTCGATACTCCATCGAGTACTAGATTTTTAGCTAGATTTTTACATATATATAAATAAAAGCAAAAAAGTTAGGTCTAGCCATGATCAATTATATTAATTATATATTTCATACTACTAGATTAGTTTTCAAATAAACAGTAATTACTAACTCAATTTACGATCAATATGACTTATCTGGAGCGAAATAGAATAGTTCAGAAAACATTAATAAACTGTGAGTAGGGATTAAATTGAAGAATATTGTACTTTAAATATTTCTAATATCTAGAGTAGACCTATTTTAGTAAAAAGAAAACGATAAATCGACAAACAAGAGAAAAATCGAAAGAACGCGTCAATAGAGAATCTTTTTTCTTCATGTTGGATATGTAGATAATCTAGACAGTGATGAATTTCAAGATTGCTAGCTGAAATAATATTCTTTTCAGCAAAAAAACGGCTTCGATGAGTCAATAAGGTGTACAATGTCACTTTAAAACATATTTTTCTGCAATGAGCATCCCCATCGCTATTGTTCTTTCATTGAATTTACATGTTTTCTTCAATAAACAATAGTAAGATGTGCATTTTCTCTCTTTTATTTCTTTGTTTTTATCTTTTGCCAAAACTTTTCTTGGCCGAATGTTTTGTCTTCTCAGTAATTGGCAAAAACATTAATGAACATGCTTGGTTTTGCAAAGTTTTGATTATTTAGACAGAACAAAAAAAAGACAACTGAAAGCTCTTTTTACGCAACAACGAATAGAAACAGGAATTATCGTCCTCTGATGATAGATTTATCATCCCTGATCGGATGTAAACATATCGGATGTTTCAGTTTTTGTTAATATTGTTTGATTCCGTATTCTTGATTGACATCAGTTGACAACTAAGAATTGAGCATAGGAGTAGTTGTCTCGTTTTGTTAACTCTGATCCTATTTCTTGACAGAATAGATGTTCTTTACGTTTTTGGACGAACAAAAGAAAAAATATAACAAAGAAAGTCAGTACATTAACATCATTATAGAGTGCATCTGCTATTGACTATGAGTAATGATTTCGATGATGTGAATAATCAAGAAACTGAGTTATCCTAGAAGCTTTCTATTGTGAGTAAATAAGATTTCATTATGCATTATTCATCTAGATGTTTATTCTAAATAAGAGAAAGAAAACGGAAACTACTTTTTTCCCTTCCTATTTCTATAGAATAAACATGATAGTACAACCTACTAGATCCTATTGTTGTTAGGCGAAATGAAATTAGATAAGCACTTAATACAATGTTGTTGAGTATCACGCGACTCGTCTATTTTAGTTTTTGTATGATTAGCATTATTGACTGTCAAAAGAAATGAACACTTGCAGCGTATTTTAAGTAAGTTTAAGTTTTGAAATTCCATATGCTTTGAATCACAGTATAAGCATGCTGTAAGAAAAAAAAACTTAATGCTAATTGATAATTGTTAAAATTTTGAGAGAGAAAAACAAAGATTTCTTTTGAATATAAGAATGTCGAATTCACTTAGCCTTGAATAATCATTCATTAATGAAAAGATTGCAAGACTACAAATTTAAAAACGGAGAGGTTTCTTTTTTGAAGTTGCTCATGATAAATACGTAATGTGCTAAATTAGAGAACAATGTTTAGCGAGAAAAAGAGAATTCTATGATACGATTCTCTAATTACGAATTCTAAAGAAATTTTTTAAATTGAAATTAGCCTAAAAATGAAAAGAACTAGCAAGAATGAAGTCCTTTTTTGTGCTTCTTCTGACTTGAGATTTATTATTAATTCTTTTTTATCATATCAATCAAAAAATGTAAATAAATAAAAATCATTATAATTGCTTTTTTGTTGTATCGAATACTAAGAGTGCGTATGTAAATTCAAGATCTTCGTTCGACTGAAAAATGTTTAAAAGCAAACAAAACTAATTTCGTCTTCACCTTTTAATCAAGACACAATGAACAAGTTAGTATTTATATATATATATATATATATATAAAGAGAATTTAATGATGAGTTATTGCAAAAACAGTGAAGTTTACATTAGCGTTACATGCCTTCTTCCATTCTCTTTAGATTTAAATTATCTAATTGGATGTAACACATGGATTTAAATCTAACAAATCCTGGCCATTCTTGTTTTAATGATGATGACCATTATCGATATGGTCCATCAAGTATATCAACAGCTAAACTTCGTTTTTCTCTTGGTACTTCAGTAGCCATATATATTATTTATTTCCTACCATTTTGTTTCGGAGTATTTGGTAACATAAGTGTATGTCTTGTATTTTTTCAACAAAGAAAATTGCGTTCAATTACGAATACATTTTTAATGAATCTTTGTGAGTGCAAAGTTTTTGTTGACACTCAATACTGCTAATTATGTTGTTTCTCTCTCTTCCCAGGCCTCAACGATTTAATTGTTTTATGTGTTTCAATACCGATGACATTATCTGCTGCTTTACTTGAACATTGGATATTCGGCGTATTTCTCTGTAAACTAGTTAATTTTACTCCAACATTAACAGCTCTTGTATCGACATTTACTGTGACCGTCATAGCTGTTGAGCGTTGGTTTTTCATTGTTAACAAACAAAAATTCCATCGTAATTGTACAATTTTAACATTGATTTTACTTTGGTGTGTATCAATATTTATTGCATTACCGGAATTTTTCTCTCGAGAACTACAAGAATTCGTTCTGCCAACGATGGTTTCATATAGATTCAATAATGATTCATCAGTATCATCGAACATAAATGATACTCAAAATATATCAAATAATTATTATGGAATGCAACATCCATGTCCAACGCAGAGAATTTTCTATTGTGTATTAGAACCCGGTTTACACATGCGATTGTTTTCTTATTTTGTTATTATCGTACAATATTTAGTTCCATTTTTTTTCGTATCTGTAAGTTGCTATTCCATAGGTCGTTTTCTTAAGAAGCGCATGCAACAAATGTGTGCCTATGAAACGCACAATCATGGAGCAACTCCACGTAATATTATTAAAACAAATTCACCAAATCCAGCGGAAGAACGCGAATTCGTAAGTTCAAATGATACTCAACAATCGGCAGTTTCAAACGATGGAAAATCTAGTCATTGTTTTTCTCGTTTTCGTCGTGCATCTCAATGTCGTGAAAAATATCATGAACGAAGTTCTCTACACATAACAGATCCACAACAATATTTACAAAGTCAATCACATACACGAAGACGTTTTATTCGAAGTAGAAAATTACTCATATGTATTGCTGCTCTTTTTACTATATCATGGTTACCACTAACAATTGTTCAAATGTATTTAGAACATAATGAAGAAGTTTTATATACGCGCGATGGAGCAAATTTTGCCTATGGATTTCTACTGATACCCAGCTATTTAATATCATCGATATCTGCATGGTTCAATCCAGTGATTTATAATTATATTAATCACAGTTTTCGACGCGAATTTTATGCACTTTATTCTTGCTTTTTTACGGTAGCAACGCCAACTGCTCGAAAAGAATCAGCAACATTTGTATCAACTCGAATTCGAAAAGAAAACCCGCATGTAAAAGAATCAACCATATCTGCAGCGCTTTTATATAACACAAAACAAGGAAATGCTACTGTTACTTTTGCTGTTTGAAAAAACGTCGATGACGTCTAGAAAACATTTAAGTTTGGCTTTTTTCTCGTTTTTCATCTGTAAAACTGTGTATATATTATCTATTTGTACGATGTCTCTTTTTGTCTTGTTGAAAGCTTAAATATTTAAATGTTTAATAAAAAAAAAAGAATGGTGATATCACAACCGACTGTTGCATCATTGTACGTATACATATATATATATCGGTCATGCGATTGAATCAAATATATGTTCATTCTCTTTTTGAGTCTAGTGTTATCGTAAATACGAAAGAGAAAAAAAGCGAGGTACAACAATCTTTGAGACACAGTATACGTATATGTGCATATGGTTCTCTTTCTCAACGCGATAAGTGAAGCGCAGCCACGTTCATATTCTCTTACTAACAACCAACATCGTTCTTTTTTTTTCTTTTTTATGTTGGTCAGTATACGATTGACGCATAGGGATATATACGGGTCATTGAGGTTTTTTTGTCTTCTCGTTTTATATACGTGTTATTGTATAGGCATAGACATTAACGTTCAGTTGTGTGATTGAACAATGTCTGTACGCGAACTTCTGCTCTTACTGGGATGGCTTATTTCAATTGCGTTTGGTGAGAATTTAAGGCCACCTTATTTAAATCTTGCTCGTGAAAAACATATAACTGTATCAGCTACATCAACATGCGGTGAATTTATTGACAAAGACAATGCGAATAAAACTAAACACAAAAAGGAATTGTATTGTAAATTAACTGGTTCATCGCCTTATGAAAAAGACTACAAAGATTCAAATTTAATCTATGGCCAATACTGTGATCATTGTGATCATAGTGTATCCGATAAAAAACATATTGTTAATTATACTATAGATGGAACAGATCGATGGTGGCAGGTAGTAAAAATTGAAAAAGATGAACCGTCAAAAAAATTGTCTCGATTTTTTGTTTCTAGTCCCCACCCTTATCACGAGGTAATGAATATCAGAAAGTAAATGTAACAATAAATCTTGGTCAAGAATATCACATAGCTTATATTTATATTCGTATGGCTAATTCACCTCGACCGGCTGTCTGGTCATTGGAACGATCAACTGATTATGGAAAAACATTTTCCACATGGTATTATTTTGCTAGTGATGTTGAATGCCGCTCAATTTTTGGACTTGAGCCATTCTACAATCATTCATTTGTACGAGACGATGATGTTGTTTGTGAAACAAAATATGCTAGTAGAATTCCATTAGAAGGGTAATTATTTTTCTTTATTTTGTTGATGGATGGACAGAACTGAAAATAAAATTATTTGCTACTTTTTAGAGGAGAAATGGTGGTATCATTAATTAATGATAGACCAAATATAAAAAATTTCTCCAATAGTGATACATTACAACAATGGACACGTGCCACGAATGTTCGTTTGAGATTACTTCGACCAACGACATTACATTCACATTCAATTATTCATGACAGCCATGACAAATCAGTTACACGACGATATTTCTATTCCATTAGAGATATTGGTATTGGTGGACATTGCCAATGCAATGGTTAGTTTATTGAAATTTAGTTTTAGGATATTAATCTATTATTTTATCGATTTGGTTCACTCGTTTTATTCGCATGACAGTTCGTAAGGAAATGATCTTTCTTATAAAAAAAAAAATTCAATTAAATGAATAATCCTTAAAGGAATCACCCCTGTAGCCGATTTTAGGAAATACTGGACATTGCAATGCATTATTTTACAATAGCAATGTAATGTATGCAATTGCATGATAATGCAGTCTATTTAATGCATTTGTTTTTAGAATGAATAATGCATTATACTTCATGAAATAGGTTGGGTTACCATGTAATTGTATACATTATTATTTATAGTACATTGAAAAATTCTTATTCGGCACTTGCTACATAAGATCTGTAAAATCCTATTAAATCAGTATCTCAATTACCATAATTGTGGTTCTGCACATCTATCCTCTTAACCTTAATCTATTAACTTATCTATAGCTATCCCTTAATCTTAATCTGTTTCTTTAATTTAGCTTAACTCCTTAACCTTAATCTATTAACTATTTATATCTATTCCATAACGTACCATTTTGACCATATCGATAAGAATCTAAAACAAAAGACAATCAATAAATAATTATTATTATTATTGAATTCAAACTTACCACTTGGATCATGTCGAATTGACGTTGAAAGCGAAAACAGTTGAAGAACGTATATATGACATAAGGCTGTTTCAATAGTATTAAAATAGTTTCAGATTTGAAAAACAAAACGATTCATGATCTAATCTGTTATACTTGATACTGTGAACAACTTTAGTTCACTAGATACATCAGAAACTGAGCAATGACGAAGAATGAAAATTTCTTTTGAAAAGCTTAATGACTGTGATATCTTTCATTCGACAGAATACTCTAAAAGCGTCCAAAACTCTAGTAGTATTTCGTTGTATCAAATAGAAACTGGAGGTCGGATTTCGGGTTGTTAGTGCACATTTTAGCGATTGAGTAAACTTGGAAACTCTTTGGCTTGCCCGGAGAAATGTTTCGGAAACTGAAAGGATAATCTGATATACCTCATCAGATTTTGAGTCAAGTTTTCAATAGTGTAGGTTTTCGATTATCGGGGAAAAGGGATTGGAAAAATACTCTGAGCGATCTAAACCTGGTTACATTTTTTATTAGATCTTTAACTTGCGCGACTCTTGTTGAAAACCGCTTGATACACAGAAAGCTGTGGTGCATCAAACATCTACCTGCCAAATCAATTTTTCAATATTTCTTGTACGAATATAGTGAATTTTCTAATTTAAAAGCCTTACTCTAAATAATACTTTGAAATGCATTGAAAAGTCAAAAAATAATTAATTATAATGCATTAATTCATTTTTTTTTGAAATAATGGAAAACAATGAGTCATTTTTCCATTATTCAGCCATTGTCGACTCGACGGGCAGTGCTCGTTAAATCAATTACAACTAATAGTATTTCATGTGAAAAGAGTTCGGCATGTGAGCTTTCATGACCTTTATATTTCTTTTGTGTGAGAACTTCTTCCGGATCAATAGGTTGAGCGCCTCGGTCCGTCAATTTACTACTGTAGATTCTCTACGAGAATGTATACACTGTAACCAGGGTTGCCACCTGATAAAGTCGGAAAAGCAGAAAATAGCGGAAAGAAAAACAGAAAAAGCGGAAGCTTATATTGTTGCAGATAGAGGTGTCAGCCGAAGGATTGAACGGTGACGGCGGGCAACAATTTTCAATTTTTGAAAATTTCCAGCGGCTCATTATTTGAATGAGTAATGTCTTCAGCGGCGCAACGGCTAAACTTGTTTTTTCGTAGCGGCGTCTCCCCCAAAATTCTTAAAATTATCAGTAATTTGGTGGTCGTGGCGCTCAGCCGTACGGCTGACACCTCTAGTTGCAGATTTGTAATGCTTCTGAGAATATTAGGCACTTTTCATATTTATTTGATTTCTTTTTATTTCATTAAAGTTTCAAAAATAAAAGAATGATGACTCACAGTATTTGTAAACAATATAAGAATTAATTCAATAATATCAAATATTATTCTGTACGCATGCTTGATATGTAACACGTCTTATACGACAAAGCGGAAACTTTCCGCAAAAGGCGGAAGAGGTGGCAACCCTGACTGTAACTATATTGATTATCAATACTCTTCGTTTTTTTTTTAATATTCGAATCTTTGTTCTCATACAAAAACTACTTCCTTGATGACACACTTCTAGTTTCTTTTAAAGATTTTTTCAAGAGTTAAATTTTTCTTCATTTAAAAGGTTAATATTCATTGAAAAGTGGGCTTCTCAGATTCCACAGTATAAGATGATGCTTCAAAAAAAAATTAATTAATTAATTATACGAAATAAAAGTAGATCAACTATTTCAAATTGCCCATTACGTTATTTCCATCTCTACCAATTGAATATTTCGTGAAAACAGAGGCAAACGAAGAAGAGTCGACTAATGAAAAAAATAATTATTATCGAATATGATTGTTCTAGGTCATGCCGAATCATGCGATAAGCCTCATGCAAAAGATCCTAATAAAATGGTTTGTCGTTGCCGTCACAATACATGTGGAGATTACTGTCAAGAATGCTGCGAGCCATTCTTGCAAAAGAAATGGCGTCAATCTCGTGATTCAGATACTGGCGCATTCGAATGTGAACCCTGCCAATGTTATGGTCATTCAAGTGAATGTGTTTATGATGAAAAAGTCGAAAAAGAAAGATTAAGTATTGATATACACGGAAAATATGAAGGCGGTGGACGTTGTATTAATTGTGAAGACAATACAGAGGGCATCAATTGTGAACGATGTGTACGAGGATATTTTCGAAATTTTACACGTAAAGTTAGCGATACTGATATGTGTCAACAATGTAAATGTGATCTGAAAGTTTCCACTGGTGCTTGTGCTGAAGGTACAGGAACATGTGAATGTAAACCACAATTTACTGGTTTAGCATGTGACGAATGTGCTGTTGGATATTTTGATTATGCTGCTGGATGTAAACCATGTTTATGTTCTGTTAATGGAACAGCTGATAATAAGTGTTTACCTGATTCTGGTCGATGTGTATGTAAAATGAATTTCGAAGGCGATTATTGTGATCGTTGTGCACCTGGTTATTATAATTTTAAAGCTGGCTGTATTCCATGTGAATGTGAACGAGCTGGTAGTGATGGAAATATTTGCGATGCTGAAACTGGGTGAGTCATCGGAGATAAAAACAATTTCGAGTTTCTCTTGTTTCACACGTTCAATTGATTTTATATTTTATATTTTTGTTTAAAGCCAATGTCCATGCCGATTAAATTATCAAAACCGAACATGTAATACGTGTAAAAATGGTCACTTTGGGTATCCTGGATGTTTACCATGTGTTTGCAATAATAATGGTTAGAAAAAAGCTGCAAACATAGAGAAATATACATATAAATATATATATATATATATACTTTTTTTATCGAAATTATGACTAGGCTCAACAATCGAAATATGTAATAAAGACACAGGTCTTTGTATATGCAAAGCGAATTTTACTGGACAAACATGTGAACAATGTGCATCTGGGTTTTTCAATCATCCACTGTGTGAACCATGCGCTTGTGATTCAATCGGAGTTGTTTATGATGGTTCGTTTTTTATAAACTAAAAATGATTTGAAAGAAATATTAAGTGTCCTCGGGAAGCTTTTATGAGATTTATTAGAATGAATGGGTCTCACTTTCCCCACATACTCCTCATCTGGGAAAAAAATGGGATCCTAGCGGTGGTCTACATATTGATCACGTAGCTGTTGGCTAAAATAGTTTTAGAAATTCTAAGAGAATATATTGTGATAATTAGTGCAATGATATATTGAAAATTTTGTTTTCTAGCATGTGATCAACGTGGTCAATGCCATTGTAAGCCGAATTTCGGTGGACGACAATGTAATCAGTGTGCACCTGGTAACGAAGAAATCGTTTTGATTTTTCAGTTTGTTTAGTTCGTACGTTTTAATTTACGTTTTAAAGGTTATTTTCGTTATCCGGAATGTATTCCGTGTTCATGCGATATGCATGGATCATTAGGTTTGAGTTGTGATCAAGTCACAGGACAATGTGTATGTAAAAATAACTTTTTTGGTGCCAAATGTCAAGAATGTGCAGCGGGTAAAAACTTTATATTGTTTAAAAAATTCGATTTCTTTCATTCAAAATTCTTTTTTTCAAAGGATTATTTAACTTTCCTTATTGTGAGGAATGTAAATGTGTGCCAGCCGGTGTTCGAAATGATTTTCCTGGTTGTGGTCGACATAATATTCCAGGTGTATTATGTTTATGTAAACAAAACGTTGAAGGACGACAATGTGATCGTTGTAAGGAAGGTTTTTGGAATATGAAAGGCAGTAA
Source organism: Rotaria socialis (assembly GCA_905331475.1). Classification (NCBI taxonomy): domain Eukaryota; kingdom Metazoa; phylum Rotifera; class Eurotatoria; order Philodinida; family Philodinidae; genus Rotaria; species Rotaria socialis. The sequence continues at coordinate 178,902 of CAJNYU010001913.1, read as the reverse complement.
TCCACTTGGTAAAATTAATTCTATTGTCTTCAACAACAAAAAATAGAAACATGTTTTTTGTTTTGTTAAATTAGGATGTGAACCATGCGATTGTTCGGATGAAGGTACGCTAGGTCATTTAAATACTTGTGATGCTGTTACAGGTCAGTGTCCATGTAAACTAACAACTCTAAATTCGACAACACGTTGTGATGTTTGTGCTGATGGTTATTATGCATTAAAACGTAATAATATATTTGGCTGTGAACCATGTCGATGTTCACTTGGTGGTTCGCTGCATAGCATATGTGATAAACTAACAGGTCAGTGTGTTTGTCGTCCGTCGATTGTTGGTCGTGATTGTAATCAACCAGCCATGGGACATTACTTTCCTAGTTTACATCATTTACAATATGAACTTGAAGATGGTCTAACAAAAAAATATCAAACACCAGTTCGATATGAATTTGATACAAATGAATTTGGAAATTTTTCATGGAAAGGTTATGTTCGATATTCGTCCTTGCAATCCGCAGTACAATTACCTATACAATTAATGAAACCAACAGCTTATCGAGTTTTAATTCGATATAGAACATATAATGGAACATCAACTAATAAGAATAGTCTAGATTATAAAATGCCACAAATCAATGGTCATTTTGTGTCAATCGGAGATATTGGAACAACAGCTACACCAGCAGCAGGGGCACAAACATTTGATATTGATCTTCCTCTTTCGGATCGACAAGCTACATATGCTACTGCTAGTACATTCGTCACAAGTGAAGCTGCACCATTCAATGAATATTTATTAACATTAAAAACTACTGATCCAATTCTAGTGGATTATATTATTTTCATTCCTATTGATTATATTGAAGCACAAGCACTTCAACAAACGGATCCATTTGCTTATGGACGTCCATGTGAATGGGATAATTCAGAAGAATGTTATCAATATAATTATCCATCATTAAATGGTATGTCAAGTATAAGTAATCCAACATCAAATTCAGTATCGAATAGTTATATTGTTGATTCAAATCTTCTTCAAGAATTATCAATTAATTCATTAACAACTATTGAACGCGGTCGAGACTATCGTTATGATTGGTTCATGTCGAAACCTGGTCAATATTATCTTCTTGTTGATTATCATACGATTAGCGCTGGTACATCCTATGCTCGAGTTCAAACTATCGATGGCGACATGATACCAGGATCATTAATACTGACCGAATGTCCATATACATTTGTATGTCGACAAATAGTAACAACATTGGGTAATGGTGGTAATCAACGAATAACAAAACCAAAACTAATGACGGTTACTGATTCACGACGTGCTACAGTTATATTAAATATTGTGCAACAAACCGATAGTAGTAGTCCTGTTGGTATACATAAGATAACTGCGGTACCAGTTTCACAATTTAATTATGATCTTCTTCGACCGAAATTTTCGTGTGTACGTGGCTCTGTTGATGATAATTCACATGGTTTATCAATTTGTGATAATTCAAATAAAGCATCAGCTAGCTCATCGAACGCACCTATTCAAATATTTCAAGCTGAAGATTATTATAATGAACATTTAAAAACCAATTATTTTCCATCGGCACCAGTCAATACTTCGGTTGTTCCACTAAATTTCTCTACACCAAATATTTATGTTTATGGACGTTTAACTGATGTCTATGCAAAAGCAGAAAACTATCCAGCAACATTTCAATTTTATATTCATTATTATCAATCAAATTCCTATGGAGCTTCAGATTCAACGCCATTAACAGTTATTTTTTATAGTCGAACAGGTGAAAGTCAAATTGGTGAAATTGCTGCACCAGTATGTCAACGACGTACACCTGGCGGTTGTTCTCAAATAGTAACACTTCAAAATGGTTCAACAGCTATTCGACTTGATGAACCTGAATTTACTGTTTATCTTGCATTAGTTAATCCTAATACATCGTTACTTATCGATTATCTTACGACACAAAAGATTGAACCAATGAAAGATAAAGTTGTAGCTGCGTCGCCTGCTCAAGCAGCCGCAGCCGTTGATGGTGATCGTGCTTCGAAATTCGTTCAAGAATGTATATCAAAGTCAGCTCCTAATTATGATTTAAAAATTGAAAAAGCAAGTCCATTCTGTCGTCAAGCACTTTATTCGTTGTCGTCAACATTTAATGAACAAGCGTATCCGTGTTCATGTGATGTCCACGGTTCAATAGATCCCAATGGTCAATGTGAATCTTATGGTGGTCAATGTACTTGTAGACGGGATGTTATTGGTCGACGATGTAATCGTTGTCGAACAGGCTATTGGGGCTTTCCTGATTGTCGTCCATGTGCGTGTCCAACAAAAATTTGCAATGAATTAACAGGTGATTGTATTTGTCCACCAAGAGTTACTGGTCGTTATTGTGATCAATGTGCATCGCGAACATATGGTTTTGGTAAGTTCATTCATTTTTCTATCGTATACAATAAATCTCTCTACTTCTTTTTCCGCCTGTATTCTTTAAAGATCCATTAATCGGTTGTGAAGATTGTCAATGTCGTATCGAAGGTGTCATTAATGGGCGTCTTGATTGTGATCTTCAAACAGGTCAATGTCCATGCCGAGATAATATCGGTAGTCGAACATGTGATCGTTGTGCTTCAGGTTTGTAAATAGTTAACTGTTCAATGCAAAGTTATTCGAATATATGATTATAATTATTGTTTATAGGTCATTATGATTATCCACGTTGTCTTCGATGTGATTGTGATTCGGATGGTACACTTGAACCAATATGTGATACATATACAGGTACATGTTTATGCAAAGAAAATATTTATGGGCCAAGGTGTGACCGTTGTATTGATGGTACATTTGCATTATCATCGGACAATCCAAAAGGATGTACTAGTTGTTATTGTTTTGGCGCAACAAAACTCTGCCATTCAAGTTTATTTAACTATCGAGTTATACGTAATATGTCCGATTGGACATTAAGTCGGTCCAATATACGTTATGATCGACGTGAAGGACGTTTAACAATGTTTATGAATTATGATAATCTTGATCAATCGCCAATCTATTGGTCGGCACCAAGACATTATCTTGGAAATAAAATTCTTGCTTATGGTGGAAATTTAACATTTAAATTAAGTTATACATCATCAATAAATAATTTTGAACAAAATATAAATAAAAACCCATTGGTTATACTTCGCGGGCGAGATTTAACAATTGTTTATTACTATCCTCGACCATTGGAAGCAAATCGTCTTGATGAAGATGTTTCAATAACACTAAAAGAAGCTAATTTTCGTTTTCAAACACGCTCATCAGCTGCTGTAACACGTGAAACATTCTTACAAACACTTAGCGATCTCTCAAGTTTACATATACTTGCATGGCCATATTCGCCAGATTCAACAACAAGTTCGATTATTGCTGTTCAATTACAACAAGCCGATCTTAAATCAGCAAATAATCTCTCACCACAACGTTCAATTGCGCGTACAATTGAAGTATGTTCATGTCCACCGAATTATGCTGGCACGTCATGTGAAACATGTGCACAAGGTTATTATAAGCAATATGGTGGTACAAATGGTGCACATACTTACACGTGTGTACCATGTAAATGCAATGGACAAAGTGATTTCTGTGATGTTGAAACTGGCCATTGTTTAGCATGTGAAAATCATACAACAGGTACTTATTGTGAAAATTGTATGCCAGGTTATAATGGTGATCCTACACAAAATATATCATGCCGTATTTGTGCATGTCCATTAGCTGTTGAATCAAATAATTTTGCATTGACTTGTGAAATGAATGTAACAACAGGTGAAACAACAAAATGCTTTTGTGAACAAGGTTATTATGGTGACAAATGTCAATCATGTTATCCAGGTATTGTAAGACTATATAACGATTTCTATTCGTGGAATGCAGGTTAGGTGTTATCAAGAAGGCTAAGATGAGTGTAAGTTTTGAATCAAGATTTTGTCGAGCACTGAGAAATGAGACAGAGAAGTTTAGGATATATTTTCATGGCAACTGAGAACCATTGATATTAGATTATTTTCTCGGAATTTCTTAGCAATAAGATTTAGGCTATTGCAAAATTCTCTTCAAAATATGAGTAACATTCGTAAATAGTAGAATTATATCCTCATACAATCAGCATAGCCAATGCGAAGTGATTCAATTATGATCTAAGTAAACAATTAATATTCATGGAGTCAATGAATTAAATAACAGTACGTGGAAAGCTTCTATCGGTCTAACAAAATCACTGCTGTATGCTTATCTATCAGTTAAATTAATCGTTCGAATCATAATATGAAATTAACCGAAAACTAGAGCGTTCCCTATATTTGATGTTTAGTATCTATTAATACGATGAGCCTAACGAAACATTATATTCTCGAATCTATCTATTTTTCTTCTAGCATTTTGGGGTGAACCAAGTAAAGTTGGTAGTCGATGTACACCATGTGAATGTAATTCAAATATTGATCCCTATGATTGGAATGCTTGTGATCAACAAAGTGGTCGTTGTGTTAATTGTTTAAATAATACAGCTGGAATTATGTGTGAACGTTGTCGTGAATGGTTTTATGGTGATGCTATTCAAGCTAGAAATTGTGCGCCATGTGCATGTTCACAATGTGGTTCATTGAGATGTGATCATATGTCTGGACGATGTCAATGTAAGCCTGGTGTCACTGGCCTTGCATGCGATAGTTGTTTGGAAAATCATTATGGTTATCATGCATGCACTAATGAAGGATGCAAACCATGTGCTTGTGGTTTGGGTAGTATTGGACCATCGTGCGATCTTTACACTGGCCAATGCCAATGCAAACCAGGTGTTGGTGGAAGGTAAAGCATATGTTATTGAATTAAAATTTTGAAATATTTATTTCCCACCTGTTATTTAGGAATTGTGACGTATGTCTGCCAGGCTATTGGTATTTAAATGTGGATGGATGTAAACAATGTCAATGTGATCGATTTGGAACCGTAAGAGATTTGAGCAATACAGGATTAAGTTGTGATGCACAAACTGGTCGATGTTATTGTATCGAAGGCGTTCGAGGAGAACGATGTGATCAATGTGAAGAATATTATACGATTGTTGAAGGTTTGTTTCGATAGAAACATGAAAAGCACACTTTTATCTTATTTACATGGTTTTTTTTTATATCAAATCAATCATATTTCTTACTTTGCATGATTGGGATATGTTAACTATAGTAGGGAAATTTATGAAGTACATTTCATGTGACTTTTTACCGACAGAATTGATAATATTGAGCTAATATTTAAGTAGAATATTTAATTCAATTTCCAGTTTTTATAACGATCACTTTTGAGTTTAGTTAAAATATCACGAGTCAATGACGAAAAATTGCATCTATATGTTTATAGCGCAATTTCAGGAGTGTTCGTATTTGTTTGATAATATAATTATTTCATTGATATTAGGTCGTGGTTGTCTTCCGTGTGATAAATCAAATGTTGTACCTGAAGGTTGGTGTGCGCGTCAATTAATTGATGATGTTGATCAGTTACGCATAAATATAAATCGAACAATTGAAAATGCTGATCGAATCACTGAAGGACATACAGCCAATGAACGTATTCAACGTATGCGTTTACGCGCAAATGAATATCGTTTACTTGCTAATAATCTTCGTGGCAATAGACAACGATGTGCATCACATATAAATCCATCAAATTCATTTTGTCTCAATGAACAGATTACTAATTTAACTCGGATGTTCGATGAATTCGACAATGATTTCAAGCAAACACAAATTGAAGTTAATCACGAACAAGATGTGGTTAAAAGATTACTAAAACGTGTTCAAGAAGAATATGAACGTGTAGTCGAACAAACACAAGCGATGAGAAATTTCGCTGATGATATCGAAGCATTCGCAGCAAATTTAACACAACATACAAATGATGATCCTAATTTTATCATTGATCTTATCGATAAGTATGTTGAATGTATTTTTAATCGAATTTTAAAGTTATAGTGTTTTCTACGGAAGAAGTCTCTCGATTTTTCAATCGGTTATGAAATCGCTATAAAGGATGAGACTTTTGGGGAAAAGTAGCATTATCAGTTTCAGTTCTCAATGTGCAATGGCATTTTCGTAAACGTAGCTTACTTCTAGAATAGAAGTAGTTTAGCTACTCTATTGCTCTTGAGAAAACGATGAGACTAATCCCGATTACCAATTGCAGTGCATGAGTATTCACCATATTTTTCCGCGATTCTCACAGCTGATTGGGTTTTAGATAATGTGTATAGACTCGATTGAAAGACTGAATAGGCAGTTAGAGAGTCTTTGATTATTGAATTGTATTCAATATGAATTCACTTCATAAAAATAGAAACCGATTATAAAATCTTCTACATCAGACTAGCATTCCTCATTCATGTTGGCCTAATGTATAAATAATTTCAAAACTGAACTATCACGTATAGATATATTTGAAAGCACGATTCTTCAAAATCCTACTTATCTCTATTGAGATCATTCACTGAAAACTACACTATTTACCTGTGTTCGTATTCGGACAACTTTTTTCTTGTAATCTCTCATATTTCTGATAAGTAATTATATTTTCTTCTCTTTAATAGTGTTCACGATAGTGTTGAACGATTCAGTATTGAATCTGAACAAAATGCCATAAGAGATTTCAGTCAATCGGCTTCATATTTATATACATATCTTCAATCGTTAAGTGATGATCTTAAGAGGCATTTAAATCATATCGAAAAACTGAATAATCAAACATTCAATTTTGAACAGCGTACATCACACATGGAAAAACACCTTCAAAACGCCCATGAGAAACTTCAACGCATATCAAGTCAAGTCAATTCATTTGATGATATTATTTTAATTCGTACGAAATTAAAACAAAGTATCACATTAAAACAAACAACAGAAACTCAATTATCGAATATAACTGAATCACTACAAGTTAATCTAGCGACAAATTTCGAAAGATTACAAAATGCATATTTTCGAACATTAAACAATGCAAAAAATCTCAACGAATCCATACAGACCTTACATTCATCAGTCGATGAAATCATCGAACAGAACCGTCGTGTTCATCTTGATGTTCGAGAAATATTTACCTATGTGCAAAATCTAACTGAAACATCTCAATATCTTGAAATTTTATATGAAAATATGAAAACACAAAATAATGCAACACTATTTCCGGTATTTGTCTATAAGAATATTATTGATACAGTAAATCTATTGGATTCAACATCAAATGAATTACTGCAAAATATATCCTATTCACAAGAACATATCTATCAACAACGACAACGAATTGAAAGACTCGAAAAAGAACAATTAAATCAATCATTATTATCACCGTTAAAAACGCAAATTAAACTTAATATTGAAGATCAACAACGTTTAGATCGTGCAACACGTGCAGCAAATGCCTACGATGAATCATTGATGACAAGTGAAAATCTCCTGCCAGCATATAAATTGCGTATTAATGAATTAAAATATACAGCAGATAATTTGGAACCACATTCGACACGTATGTATGATGATAGTCAAACTAAAACAACTGAATTTGCACGTTTACGTGAGAAGATTCTTGCTGAAAAACCTATGAATGCATCGACAATCAGTGATCGGCCATTACAAATGGAATTTGCTGATATAACCGATGCTATCAAACTCATGAAACGATGGGAATCAGATACTGATGAACAATTAAAAACAGCCAAATATTCCTATGATCAAACAATTCATTTGCAAGAAAATATCGCTAATATTTTAGCTGATATTCGTCGTCTTGTTGATGAATCACGTTCAATTGTTAGTTCGGTTCGTGTTGGTGCACAATTTAATCGTACGAGTAGTGTTAGTTTACACAAACCCTATAGTAAATCACAGGTTAATCTTAATAAACAACATTCAAAATTAGCTTTGTCATTTCGTACAATGGAACCTGACGGACTTTTAGCTTATGCCGGTAGTGAAAATGATGATCGATATATGTCGTTAAGACTGAATCAAAACGGACAAGTCGAATTTACCTATGATCTTGGACAACAGCGGCCAATGTCCATTATAACACCACAAAGATTTACTAATAATCAATGGTATGATGTTACAGGAGAAAGAATTGGTTCACATGGCCATCTAACTGTCGTCGATGCCGCCGGAAAAGATATATTTGTCGGTACAAGTGATGCAGAAAGTGGTGGTCAATCGATACTTGATCTAAGCGATGATCGATCAGTATTTCTTATTGGTGGAGTACCATCACAAGTATCATTGAAACAAACGTATCCGCCGTTTGCTGGCTCAATTTCAAACGTACGTCTCGATGATCATAGTGTTAGTCTATGGAATTTTCAATCAGCTATGAATTATAATCAAGGATCAATCCCATCGATGATTCAACACGAAGCCGTACCTGGTATTAGTCTTAAAGGTGATGGTTATGTTATATTTTCTAAGCGACGTTTACGCCGTCTGGAACATTCATTTCTTCTAACAATTATATTTAAAACTCAAACGCCCAATGGTCTTTTACTTGCATACGGTGGTGGTGATATTGAAAAACGTTTCTTTGCTGTACAAATTATTGATTCACATCCAGAAATTCTTATGAATACAGGCAGTGGTCTTGTTAGTTTACGTCTTGAAGATAATGTTAATGATAATAAACTACATCGTTTACAAATAAAAAAACAAAATACAGAAATCGTTGTTCAATTGGATGATAAACCATCGGAATCTATGTATGATCGTGATGAAGAATCACGTATTGAAGGTGGTAATGATAATATTTATGTTGGAAAATATCTTGGACAAGATTCATTACGTGATGCAATAACAAGTCGAGGCTTTAGCGGTTGTATACAATCCATAATGATCGACCGTACTGAATTGACATTTAAATCTGAACATTTTAAACGTAGCGGAAATGTTGAAACGACATGTTCAATTGAAGAAACTCTACGTACAGTACAATTTAATTATCTTGATCAAGAAAGTTACGTTGAAATTTCGGAAAAAAATCTAACAACACCATGGGCTATAACAGCGCGTTTTCAAACATCTCAACCATCGGGTACATTGATGTATATGAATAATGAAAATGAATATATGAATAAATTAATAATCTATTTTGAACAAAATCATCTTATGATTAAACATAAAGATTTACCAATAATACGATGTGAAAATTTTCTATCAAATATTTGGTGGAATTATATAAGTATTTATCGAGATTCACAATCTTATCGTTTATATTTAAATGATACAGAATGCGGAAAATTAGATATAGAAAGTGAATATAATAACTATCAATTGTTTAAAACAATATTTATTGGTGGTGTACCACAAACTCTAGTGACTGATGTGCAACGTTTAATTGGTTGTATTGGTGATGTTAATATTGATGGATCATTAATTAATTTTAATAATGTTGTTAAATTGAAAAATGTCGAACGAAATTGTCAAACTAATGGAATTCTAAATAATAACTATAATAGAGGACCCATTGTTTATCCAAAATTTGATTATAATTCTACTCAGCCAGCATATACAGATGGTTATAAACTTAAATTATTTCAATTAAATGATGATTTCAGTAATAAAACTCTAAATTCTGGAATATTTCCATCAGTTGATATAATCAATGAGCTTGCTAGTACGACATTTCAAACTAAAAAACGAACAATGACTACTACAGCATCAACGAGGACGACAACAACAACAACAACAACAACAACAACTACCACCACCACTACAACAATAACTAATAGAAAGACTACTAGTACAATGTCAATGGAAAAAGACGAACAAGATGATGATAATGATGATGATGAAGATGAAGAATCCTATCGTCAACGACGTTCATGTCGTCTAAGTCGAACACCTTCCGATGATCTTGGCCGCGATATTGGCTATCGATTTGGCGATGATCATCGTGAAAGTCGTGCATTAATAACAATCATCGAACCATCGATTAGTCTTTCAATGAATATTTCATTTAGATTGCGAACTCGATTTACACACGGTTTAGTATTCTATTCAGGCAGTGATCGTACGTATAGTCAATTTTGTCATTGAAAATTTAAATGTTTTATTTTTATTTAGCGTACAATTCATATATATTAAATGAATTCATTGCTGTATGGCTTCATAAAGGTCGATTAGTTTTTGCTTTTGATTGCGGTTCAGGTAAAGGAGAAATCGAAAGTATCAATCGATTGAATGATGATCAATGGCATCAAGTTGATATCGTACGAACTGGAAATAATGCAACATTATTTATTGACTCGAACTTCGAAGGTTTTATAATTCCACCAGGTTCGTGGCCTAACTATTATACACAAATAACCATTAAATTTTTATTTAGGTAGTAAATTAACATTAGAAACAGATGGAATATATCATTTTGGAAACATTCCATCGGATGAAACATTCCTTTCGCATCGCCGCCGTCAAGTGCATCATTTTAAAATTCGACATCATCAACTTCAATTCCAAGGTTGTTTAAGTGCAATACATATTAATAATCAACCAGTAACATTCGATATTAATGTTAATAACGAAAATAATCATAACATAAAAACATGTTATGAAAAAGAAGAATCAGGAGTTTTTATCAATGGTGAAAATGAAATAATACTTGGTAAGTGGTAGATTCAAGAGACTGTTAATAGTGGCTAATCTCTTGGTGTCGTCCAGAGCTGAGCACAGAACAAGTTTTTTTGCCCTGTCCCGTCGGGCAACAGGGCGGTCCTGTCCTATACTCAGCTCTGGTGTCGTCATAGAGTTCGATGAATAGTTTTCATATTCTCTTGTCTATGTAGTTATTTAGTTGTGCACTTATTTATTTTTATTTCTAGAAAATTCATTCCGTCTTGGTCAACGATTCAATATATCATTTCATTTTAAATCTCGTGTTAAAAGTGGTATTATATTAGCTGCAACAAGTACAAATGAGGATACTTATTTATTTGTTTATCTCGATAAAGGTAACATTGTTGTTACGCTATTACAAAATAGTGTTGATGAAATACATATTGTTCATTGGCCAAACGATATTAATGATAATGAAGTGTGTGATGGACAATGGCATACAGTTGACGTTCAAAAAGATCTATCATTCATTCGTTTATATGTTGATAAATATGAGCCAGATGAAGAACTATTATCAATTGATTTCGATTTAAATACCAATGGACCATTATATATTGGTAGAATGGACAATTTGCCACCTATTGTCGATGATATACCTGTTTATATTGGTTGTATAACAAATGTAAAAATATTTGCTGTTGATAACGATAATGATGAAAATAATTCAATTCGATATGCTAAAGCACTTCACTCAGTTGATGGAATTCAATATTCATGTCCAACAAATTAATATCAATTCGTTTTTTGCATTAGAAACTTTTTTCAGTCTTTTAAAAAGATACTTGTAGATTAAGGATTGCATTTGATTGATTAAGGAATAATAAACAATTCATAAGCAATATTAGTTCTCTTCTAAAATAATCATTGTCTATTATTTGTGAATTAATTTGTTCAATGACTTTAAAAATTTGTAATCATTATGATTAGTGAATTTATCCAGATAATATCGTAAGATTTTTCTCTCATATTCCATTGAAGATCTTAATGGAATCAATTAATTGTGAAAGTATGAGACTACCAAAAATTTCCTATCATATGAAATACACATGTTTTCAACTTTGATACTAAATTAAGAAGCGATATTAGAAAAACTAATGCTTCCACAAAGAACTGACCAAATACGATCTTAGACGAAAAAGGATTATTGGAAATCGATTCTTTCTAAAAATTGTTTTACACTAACAAAATCTATCTAATGAGACTTACTTCGATGCGATGACAACTTATCCCTGACAGAGTTTTCCTTGTGAGACAATAAATATCGAACAAATTTTCTAATTCAGTTGTACACTCAAATAATTAAGCAAGGAATCTTCGATGTTTAGGAGAATTTTCTATCGAATTCGAATTGGTACTGATGATTACCAATATAGAAAAAAAAGAATTCGTAACTTTAAGATTTCTCAGCTGTTGGCAACTTTTATTTGTATCAACACTATTTTGCATAGTATTATTTAAATGATCGGGTTTTTGTTGTAAATTTATTCAATATTCAGAATGTTTTGTTAACCTTTGACTAAGAAACTTCCTTTAATTATACTAGAACATATGATTGCTGATTGATGATCGATGAGAATTGAATCAAGCGATGCATTGCAAACATAAATAATTACATTACTAAAGGTCATCATCATCATATGGAATATAGATTTACACGATTCTAGCGACATCGGTCGTACAATAATTAGCTGTGGGTTTATATTAAATTGTAATTTTAATAATCGAAATCAAATATTGGCAATTAGAATGAAATCAAATTCTTTTCGAATGAGGCTGGGAATGATCGCATCATGATTTCTTGATACTATATTCAAACGGTGAAAAAGTCAAACCAATAAAACGAAATAAGTACTATCCATAGTTTATCACAATACGGATAAAACGCACACCTAATCTTAACAATTAGACGTATGCGAAATAAGCAAAAATAACTGCGTATTTTTATGATCACGTGCTTATATATATACCCTTCACTTTTGTGTATGTTTTTTTTTAAGTTTCTCCTATGTTTTTATCTCGAAACATACGAAATATCATTTCATTCATTTTTTATTCTTGTCTGTTGAAGATCTAAGATATAACTAAATTTTGCAAAAAAAAATTGTTCTGAAAAGAACAAGAGGGACCATGCCAAACGAAACAGCTATATCGAATGCGAACAACTGTTCAGCTTGGCAACAATCCTCATCAGCAAATGCGAATATTCACACATTAGATACACCACCTGATTCTGCTGTGTTACCTGTAAGATATAAGCAGATTTTTTAATTGCTCAATATATATTTTAACTGTTTTGCTTTCAAGCCAAAAGATTGGCCTAGTCTCGCTGAGGCCTCCGATGAACCGACTGTAACCGTTTCATCGCAGCCAAATACACCACGGACACGTAATAGAAAAGGTAATTTGAAGAAAAATTTTTGCAGAATTCACTCTTGAATGAAATATTTGTCTCAGGCAAACAAAAATGGGTACCATTACCATTTGAAAACAACGAAGGTAATGAAAAGCCAGTATTATCAACCGACTCTCCAAGTATTACAAAGCCAACTTCAGTTAAAGCAAATCGTTCAAGTCGAAATTCGCGTGGTGGACGTACAAATAATCGAACTCGTACACGTAGTCTTGATGGTGCAACCCCTAAGCGTAATCGAAAGAATCGAACAACACCAACTGTTTATAATCCATATCAAGATTATTATGCATATTATTGTATGTCAATATTATTATTTCAATTTGTACTGATTAATTTTCTTGTTCTTTTTCTTTAAGATTATGATCAAGCAGGTAATCCAGTACAATTATATCCTGAGAAACACGGCAAACGAAAAAAGAAACCGGAAGTATCTGCTAATGCCAATCCAACTGGAGATGAAACAGGTAAAACTGTCTTTCTATTAACTACTACAAATGCATTGGTATGAAAATGGCGTATCTATTCGGCAGAAAAAATATGAAATCGCTTGTAAAATACATTCGTATGAGGTATAATGACCAAAATCTCGTAAAACGATTAATACAGTATTCACATAATAGAAATCGATTAGATAATTGATTTTGAAGTTCATTATGAACTATTAGTCAAATGGTTTGTTATAATATATACTAAGTAAACAATTTACCATACAGAACAACCTTGGAAATTTTTTGTTGTACATCTCGTTTATGGAATATTAATTTTTCTACTGGTGTGAATACTAATGCATGATACAGTAGTTACCATTTAGTGTTGATGATTTTAAAAAATCAGTTTCAGTTGGCATTACTGAGGAGGAGCTCACCAATTGACTTCATGAGCCTTTCTAACCGACAGCACTCTCATGCCATAGTCCTATTGACAAAATCCTGATTACATTACTTCTGGATAAATCTGTTTGACTACATGAAATAAAACATTCTCTAAAAGTAGATTTTTATCGTAGCTTCTTCATGCAATTATTTTCTAATTGAATGTCTTTTTCTTCTCGTATGAATACAGGTCTGAACAATCCAATACAAGATGTTCATAAATTTATATTTGACGATGAAACTGTCATTATTGATGATTGTTCGTTTGTATTACCCTATATCGAAGGTCCTTATTATTACGAATCGACAAATTCACCGACCGATATAGACACATCGTTTTCTACTGTTGATGGCTATTCCACTCCAATAATACCTGCTTATACTGAACAACAATTAAAAGAGCTTCTTCGACGTCAAGTGTACGTGTTTTGATGTTTTCGACGAAAGAATGAAAATTTATCCTTTGAACTTTATTCTAGGGAATATTATTTTAGTCCAGAAAATCTTCAAGTAGATATATTTCTTCGACAGCAGATGACAAAAGACGGTTATGTACCACTATCGTTAATTGCCAGTTTTAATCGAGTTCGATCATTATGTGATGATGTTCATCTTATTGCTGATGTTAGTTCTAAAAAAAAACAATTCCTTAACGATAGAAAAATGCTCTTGTCCTATTTCTAGGCTGTTCAAGATAGTTTTGTTGTTGAACTTAATGATAAATATATGGTACGTTGCCGAAATGAACCTAATCGATGGCCATTAATTATTGACGTAAACAATCATTTAACAGCATTAAATCCTGATGTACCTGATTTTCAACCTGGAAAAATATGGAAAAATGAATATCAAAGTACGAATACACGTAGTTATATATTTTCCAGGCTAACCCTTTTAAAATTAGATATTCAAATTGACAATAATGAAACGCCTTTATTAGAAAAAGAAGAAACAAAAACTGAAACTGATTGGAATCATAAAACAACAAAACGAAAGAAACCAACAAAGAAAAAGGTTTTAACTTAGTCATGTTGATTTTTATTTTATCATTTTTTATTGTTGTTTAGGAGAAAAAAGAGCCATCTCAGGTTATACTACCACAAGAGCCAACAAGATCAGATAATCGTGAAGAATTAGATTTTCAATTTGATGAAGAATTACCAAATAAACAAACAAATGGACCAGTATTTCGTGTGCCCAATCGACGTCGAACAACATCATTAACACTTGATACATATAGTCAACAGTATGCGGTTCATTTTTTTCTGAAAAAAACTGATTTCTTCTTAATTTTTAGTAAAAGTGAAGGTTCTGATTTTGAGTTAGACGATGAAGACATTGATAAAATTCTTATTATAACGCCAACTCCACCATCAAATCGTAAACACCATCCACAAAATTATAGTCGTACGGTTGATCATACACCAAGAGCTAAAGTAACCGCTGAAGTAGCAAAAATTATTGAGGATGGTTTAAGATGGTATGAAGAAGCATTATGGCATGATAGACCAAAGCCATCGTTTGAAAATACACTAACATTGATAAGTCAAGATGAGATGGATGCTTTACGTGATCAATCAGAAACAAATGCTGAAAAGAAAACCAATGAAAACGAAGATGAAGTCACCGACCAATGCATTCCATCAAAAACTGAGACAGGTAAAAACATACACTAATAGCTGGAGCTGTGCTCTTAAAATATTTATCTACAAAAATTAGATTTTTATGAGCTATCTAGGGCATTTTTTAACCATCGAGAAACCTATCTATGGATATTTTATGATTTCATACTTTGTCTAGGCATATAGTTGATTAGGATGATGAACGCTGTAAATTAGTGCGAACAACATAGAGAATAGTAGCTAATTTAGTGAGATTTTGACTTCTGAAACAACTTTTCCTCTATAGACAATTTTCATAGCCAGTAGATTCTTGTTTTGATAAATGTAGTGTGTACAAATAGATCAATAAATCCATCTTGTCGTTGAATAGAACTTGTGAAAATACATTAGAATCCAATGTCTCTTTTTTTATTTGAATAACACCATGAAACCCTTGTCTATGCGACTCTTTGTTAAAGTTAGACTATAAAATAATGAATATACCTGAAAATCTCCAATGACTCTTTTGTTATTAAGAACGAAATATTTTTTTCTATTAGACAATAATCAATTGAATGTAACAAATGAAAAGCAATTTCGTAGTCCAGCAATTAATATTATCCGTTCAAACAATATTTCAACACCACAAGTTGAACCATTCTATCGTCCTAAAAATCAACCTAATCACAATCAACAAAATTTATCATCATCATCACCAAGTAATGATTTTGTATCTCAATCGTTACCAAATAATATTGAAAATACCAATGAGAATAATGTTGCTGATGCACAAGCTGCAATGAAAGATGCAACTAATAAAAAACAACCATCTGATACACATAAAGAAGAACCGCGAACGCCTCATTCGCGTGCAAAACATTTTGCTCGATTTTATCCAATTACCAAAGATGCACCTGTTGTTAAACCTGATGTAGGTTTTTCTTTAAATAGATGGTAAATTATAATCCGTCTTGTTTTAGACACCTGGCCTTAAACGTAAAACACGTCATAGTGAAAATCCGCCCATAGAAAGTTCAGTTGGCTGGGTTTTTGATTCCCGCGGTCATCCAACAAACAAATCACGAAGCAATACAATATCAAATACTGCGTAAGAATTCTCATGTATTTTTGTTTGCATTTATTTTTCTATATATTTGAATTGAGTACGTTTACCGAGAAAGATTTTCCTTATTACAGATAAGTTCATTTTTCTTATTATTCAATGACAATAAGGTAAATGATTATAGAAAGAAAACAAAATAACTTGTGTTTTGCTTAATTACGACAACAACAACAAAAATGATTTTCATATATTACTTGTTCCTAATAGACACAATAAATTAAAGATCGATTATTATAAAAGATAATCATTTTCTTCATTTAGAAATCGACAACAAGATTTCTATGATCAATATTCATCATCGTATAATGAAAATCATTATTGGCATAGTAATAGTTCAAATTTTTATGGTTCAACTCCAGTGGAAATTCCGCAATTTCAACATCCATCGCATACACTTTTACAACAAAATGGTTTCACTCAACAAGTTTATCTTAAATACAAACAAGAATGTCTTGATGGTAATAAACTCATGAGCAAAAAACTGAGTTTTAATCTAATAGATCATAAAATTTCATGAGGAGTTCACCATAAGAACCAGATTTTTTAGCTCTATGAATTCTCGGAGTACCAAAATTCGTATATTTCTCTTGGAAGTTTTGTAATTCGGTGAACTTTATTGTTTCTTTTTACTTTTAGAACGTACTAAACTGGGTCCTGGCCAATCCATGGAAATGAATACACTGTATCGGTTTTGGTCATTTTTCTTACGTGAAAATTTTAATCGTCGTATGTATAATGAATTTAAACAATCGGCTGTTGACGATGCTAGAACTGGTCATCGGTATAAAGATAAATTGTTTTATGAAAATAAGAAAAATATATTTTTCTTATTTATGTTTAGCTATGGTGTTGAATGTTTATTTCGATTTTATACATATGGTTTAGAAAATAATTTTCGTCAACATGTATTTGAAGATTTTCAGCAAGAAACTCTTCGCGATTATGAAGCTGGTAATAATCAAAATAGAAACAGAAAACGAAAGATTCAATATCAATTAATAAACTATTCTTCTATTTAGGACAATTATATGGTTTGGAAAAATTCTGGGCATTTTTAAAATATTCTCGACAAAAACAAAAAATAAATTCGAAACTTGAAGATATTTTAAAAAACTATAAAAAGTTGGAAGATTTTCGTGTTGATGGTGCATCATTTCCACAACAGTTTTATCCAACCAAATCAGGAATTAAAGTAATTGACAAGAAAAAAGTTAAATATTTGTTTTTCTTCTAATAATTTCATTTTTTTTCTTCTAGACTGTTCCAGCACCTGAAGCGCTTGCTGCTGCTGCAGCAAAGAACAGTGATACGTCACATTCATTAAAAACCAGTGGGGAACATTTCCCAACTCGTAATCGTGGTCAACCACGACCATCAAATCGACGGACAATATCTGAACGGTGCTAAACTTGATATACGTTTTGTTTTTGTTTTTGTTTTTGTTTTCTTCTTCTCTTTTGTCGTCTCAAAACGGTGCTCAATTTTGTTCGAGTGGGTTTCGGTTGTTTGTTTAAAGTATGCATGTTTTTTTTTTCTTTCAAAGTTTATTGTTATTTAATCTTTTTCTATGTATATATTGCATTGGTTTGTTACTGTAGTAGATAGATAGATTAAAATAGTGGTACATTGTTGTATCGATAGAGATATGAATTTTCATATGGCTTCGTTTGTTTTTTTTTCCGGAACTATTTGCTAAATAAAAATAAAACAACTAAACATATTCGATTCGCTTATGATCATGCATATCTACTTTTAGAGTATAAAAACAAAAGAGGCAGAGAGGCGACAATGGCTTCATCTCGTTTGTTTAACAATATTGGTAAGATTTTGATAGTAGTTGATTTAGATCGAAGATTTTATTATTTAGGAAGACTTGGTATTGGCTTAGCGATTGCTGGTGGTGCCATCAATTCTATGCTCTATAATGGTAATTTATTAAAAGAAGAAATAAGCTTTTTTTTTGTTGTTGGTATCTTATCGGAGGAATTTATAAAGTAGGATGACCGTCCATATTGTACTGATGCATCCGAATGATTTTCGAGAATCTAATCATGTGTAGCATTGAACTGCTTTTGTTGTCTCAATATTGAACTGTAATTAATGTAAGATTATGAGATGCTTGATGGAAAGTTCGCAGTGTCAGACCAATAAATCTTTTTAATGTTTTATCTAACTTTATGAATCTGTTTTAGTTGATGGGGGTCATCGAGCGGTAATTTTTGATCGTTTTCAAGGTGTTAAACCAGATGTTATAGGTGAAGGAACACACTTTATGATTCCATGGCTTCATAGACCCATTATATTTGATATTCGTACGCGACCACGATCTATTCCATCAATAACCGGAACAAAAGGTATGTGAACGATGTGGATGAGACGGCAACGATTTTTTTTCTCTTGGAAAAATAACAGAAAATAATTACTTTTCTCTTAGATTTACAAACGATTAATATAACATTACGTATTCTTTATCGACCAAGAGCTGAAATTTTACCGAAAATCTTCACTAATTTGGGTTTAGATTATGAAGAACGTGTTTTACCATCAATTACGAATGAAGTTTTAAAATCTGTTGTGGTAAATCATTGGTAACCTTGCTTTATTTTCTTGTTACTATAAATAATCAGTAGGCTCAATTTGATGCAATTGAATTGATCACACAACGTACACTTATTTCTCAACGTGTTAGTGAATTATTAACAGAACGTGCAGCTCAATTTGGTTTACTACTTGACGATATTTCAATTGTAAGACATTCGAACGACGAAAGTCAACGTGATCCTATTTCTTCTCTTTTGCACAGACCCACGTGAGTTTCGGACCAGAATTTACAAGTGCCGTTGAATTAAAACAAGTTGCACAACAAGATGCTGAAAAACAACGATTTTTAGTCGAAAAAGTAAATGAATTAAGATAAAATTTGTCTTATCTACTTTGTTTATTTTGAAAATCAAAGGCTGAACAAAGTCGTCAAGCGAATGTTATTGCAGCCGAAGGTGATGCACGTGCAGCTGATCTGATTGGCAAAGCGCTAGGTGAAGCTGGCGATGGTAAATTTTTGACTAGCTCTTCTCTGCGTTGTTTCACGTATTTTTCTTTGCATATGCGTTTAGGTTTGATCGAACTTCGACGAATAGAAGCCGCCGAAGATATTGCTGGTCAATTATCGAAATCACGAAATATCGTCTATTTACCACATGGTCCTCAAATGTTGCTTAACATTTCCGGTTCTATGCAATAGAAAAATGTTGTTCTTCTTTTTGTTTTAAAATTTGTTTCTCTATCGTAGTAAACTAGTGAGATGGATTCTAGGAAAATAAAATGAACATAAAATTGTTGGCTTTTCCCCTATGCTTGTGTTTATAAACGATTGAAAAAACAACAACCTTGTACTATCTTTTTCTATTTGTTTGTTTGATTAAAAGGAAAAAAAACATCGCATAAATAATTCTCTAGATGATATTAAAGATTCGAGTACGATTGAAAGAATGAATTTTGATAATATCTTTCGGCGTTTCATATTGACCCAATCATTTGTACGTGGTTGGGGAAATCCATTGCATCTGCAAGAAATTTTTATGTATCGTCGCGATAAAATTGGTGTTAGAGATGAATGTTTAAAACTTGTACCAGCTGAAAGTGTACAAGACAATACTATTGAAATTGTTAAACAAGAGATAAAAGGTGATTGCACTTATATTCATGGTCGATTTCGTTCACCACTTGCCGATTATTTACCCAATTTGGTGAGAAATATAATAGTTTCATTCATAATATCGTTAGTTTGTTGTATTTATCTGGATAGGTCCCACCCGAAATAGCTACAGCTCATTTTCAACTTATTTTACCACGTGATCATCGGTTAGGTATAGATCCAATACCCATAGGACTTTGCTATGCCGGAACCGGTGATCACGGTTTCAGTCGACGACGACTAGTCACTGCAGTACCATTAATAAATCAATATCGAATAGCTTCCATTCTTCTTGAAAATCCATATTACGGTTTAAGAAAGCCCCCACAACAATCGCGTTCATCATTATTCTATGTTACCGATTTATATATTATGGGTAAAGCACTTATTTTAGAAACACTGGTATTACTTCACTGGTGTCAAAAAATGAAATTAACGCCAGCTATTCTGCATGGATTCTCTCTTGGAGGACATATGGCTTCGTTAGCATTTACAAAGTAAGACTCTATGGCATGATTAGATGAAAACAGATTTCAATAGTGATTCGAATAGAGTTAACTAGACAAGATTTTCAGACATTCACAGGCATCTGAATGAAAATAAAATTCTAGTTTTGTAATTACGAAATAGGTTCAGATTGTCTGAAAATGAACAGAAGTTTCACTTTCATTTCTTTACATACGATTTGCATAGACTCAAATTACTAGTTCAATAACGTTGCTAATCATTTTATATATTCATATTTCAGCTGGCCTGGACCTCTTTCTCTATTATCCTGTGCTTCCTGGTCAACAAGTTCGACAGTATATTGTGATGGTGTACTTTCACGCACTATCCCATGGGCACTTTTAAAACAGCAATTCTATGAAAACAAAGCATATCAAACATTCTATGAATATTTACGTGAACGAAATCGATCTACTGATTCCAATATGACGATTGCCGATCCTATTAAAGATATGATGCGCCTTTTAATGGATGAATTTACGTCTCTGTTCAATTATTCACGTCCAGTACAATCGAACATATCCAATGCTCTGTTTATTGCTTGTATAAACGATGGATATATCATACGTGATGGTATTCCACATATGAATGATTTATGGCCAGGTTGTCATATCCGATATATTCCTCGTGGGCATATCAGCGCATTCTTATTAAATCAATCAGGATTTCACGATGCTGTTGCTGAAATGTTGCAACGACAACAACCCGATGTAAAATTAAAAAAGTATCCAATTATAACACCAGCCTCTATTGCTTCACCTGGAAAGTCATGATAATATTTTTTATGTATTTTCTCGAAAAACATCGAATAGTTTATTATTTTCGTGTTGTGCTTTTTTATGCGTTATATTTTGAATTATAACTTAGAAGACAAAAAGAACTTGATCGAATATAAACTAGGCAATATATTGGTTGTTTTACTTTTTTTTTAAATGCGATTCGTTTTGTACGACGGTTATAAATGAATGAGCAAATATGGCGTTTCTTTTTGCTCGTATTTATCAATAAAATAAACATTTTGAAACAACTAAAATAGTAAACTGCAACATGATAAATTAGTTTATAACATAAATTTACTAAAACGAATTAGTATTAATACTAATCCATACATCGAAACATGGCTATTTATCAAAAATTTATCATAAAATATGAATGATCAGATCGTTTCTTAAAATTACATTTCACGTATGAGAAACCAGCATCTGTTCGTTATGTCCGTCATTTTCTAATAATATTAAACCAGTCATTTTTTTCTCACCTGAGAATAGTCTTTAATTTTTATTAATGACATAGTAATTACTATCATGAAGAATGTGCTTAAGTTAAACTGAAAGAATCCTAAAAATCTATTTCCGTACAACAAAAAATATCAGACTCGTCGTAAGAACACAGTACTTCGGATGAAAAGTAGGAAACAAATCAGACATGAGTAAGATGTCGTTATCGGGCACAATTATAAAACAAAAAGTCACACCCTCTAGATAGCAGCAATGCTTGAAGGGCGTTTTTAAATCTAGTCAACCACACACACCCTCATTTTTTGTGCACTTATTATCTATTGAATATCATTATTGAATTGAATTTTGTTACCGATGCCTACAATATGAAATTATTTGCATCCGTTGGTTGTAACTACTTGATAACAGGAATGGCGTTTAAGTGCGAAGAGTTTAAAATGTATTTCATAGTTAGGTTTTTCTTTTGTTTGCCTACGATTGAATTTATTAAAATATATGTTGTATCAAGCCAGGTTATTTTTTCCTCACAAGCTTATTGATGTTTTTTTTTATTCTTATCTTATCTTATTTTTGGGTAAGTTTTCAGGTGTAGCACTCAGCAATCGTATTAGTTGTCTTCGAACAAGGATGAAAGTGTATCACGCAGGCTCGGTTTTATTCTTTATCTGTTTGATTCAAGGAATCGTATGTACAATTTAATTAATGATTATCATTGTTTTTTTACCATTTCTTTTAACTAAGATTGGAAAAGAATGTTTATCTGGCCAATATCCACCAACGCCTGATCGAATTTTACCAACCTACGTTATCAACTTAGATGCACCACCAATCGAACGTTGGAAAGATGTTGCAGCTAGATATAAAACTGAAGTAAGATTAATGTGGATTCAGATTATTTCCTTATGTACCGTTTCAGCTCACTGATTTACTTGCATATTTGAAAACGTTTCTTATGGAAATTTCACCAGAACTTCAATATTTGATTACTCTTATTGATACTAAACTAGTAGGATTTCACTGATGATCTATTTGCTCAGGATTTCGCTTTTGTTTTTATCATTCTATTAAAATAGCCAGAAATGGCTGATACGTTACCAGCACCCTATGGCGACGAAATGAAAGGAATTAGTCAAGCATCTGGATTGCCATTAGGTAAATTGAATATAATGTTTTCTTATAATTTATCATATTTAGTTCTTGTTATCTAGGTGAAGTCGTTCTGTACAATATTTTTTATGAAGTCTCGTCTTTATGTACATCTGTTGTTGGACAAGATGAAAATGGCAATATCTTTCATGGACGAAATCTTGACTTCGGAGGACCCTTCGGGTAAAAGAGAAAAAAAAATATTGTTTTATTTCACTATATGTGTTAAGCGTAGTTTAAAATAGATAGAATATGGTCAGATCAGAGAGTGACCAAATTCATAAGGCACGTTATTAACATCGTTCTTTTGTTTTGTTCAGAAGTAATTCGCCAATTTACGAGTTTATATGTGTCGTTCTCATCAAAGTCAAATGGAATTCATAAGAGAGAAAGCAACGATTAAATCTCGGATAAAAGTCTACTTTGCTGTGTATATTCACTTTTCTGAAAGATTATTTGTTTAAGATATAAATGAACTATACTATTATATGAATCTATGTTTTAGTTGGGATAAGATAAATCATACTTGGGGATTAACAGAAAAACTGCGTCCACTCATGGTTCAAATTAATTATACACAAAATGGCCAAGTTCTTTTCAAAACCACGACTTTTCTCGGGTATGATAGATTTAGTTAGACGCTTTCCTGCAATCATTTTAATATTCGATTTAGTTTTATTGGATCATTGACCGGTATTAAACCAGGTGTATTTAGTGTTTCAATCAACGAACGTAATGTTGTTAAAGGTGGTTATATCGGTTTAATTGAATGGATCTATAATATTAATCGTAATCAATCATTTATTACATTTGCTATTCGTGATATGCTCACAAAATCTGAAAGTTATGATCAAACACTGAAATACTTAGCTGAAGAACCACTGTTAGCTCCATGTTTTTACATTGTTGCTGGAACAAAAGCTGGGGAAGTAAGCACATTTATTTTATGTCAGAACTGTATTCTGGGTTTTTTTGACTATAGGGTGCCATTATAACTCGATCACGAATTGGATCCGATGATATTAAAGTATTGGGCAAAGATAATTTATGGTTTATAGCACAAACTAACTATGATAATTGGAAAAAACAACCGATTTTTGATGATCGTTTAACACCATGTATTGAATGCATGAAAACAAAAGGCAAAAATCAAGTTGCATTTGACTCTTTATTTGATGTACTTTCTTCACGGCCGATGCTTAATAAAGTATAGTCACTTATCTTATTGTTGCTTTGAGTATCACTGTATTTATTTCTCGTTTCAGGAAACTGTTTACACATCATTGATGCAGCCCGCAACAGGTCGATTTGAAGGATACTGGCAATATTGTCGCGATGAGGATGCGTCATGTCGACCTTGGTAAATGAATTCGACTTCGCATGTTCTTCTTTATTTCGATCATATATGTGAAGAAAAAAATAATTGCTTTGAATATTATGTTTTTTTTTTTCGTGCAATAAAATTTCAATACACATGAGCGAATTAATATCTATTTTAAGAACAAGGGACGTCAATAAAAGAATTATGAACGATATAGCTCAAACCATTGATTATCCCTAGTCGAACTCTTTTATTCAAGCGCTTGTCAAGACTTGCGCTCAAGATGTTCATGTGCATGTCAAAAAAAGTTCGCCTAGGGATGTTTCTAGACGATGTTGACATCTATCCGAACTAGGTCTCTGAATGAGATCGTACCGTAGGCGACGGAGCCGTTAGGCTAGCGAAGCTGAAGCCTACCCTAAGCTGAAAGTGGGTAGACCTTGATAGACTGAAGTTGGAACAGATAAATGTTTGGATAGGTTGTTATATGCAAAATGGTTTTATTCTTGTTTCGTTTTGGCGCTTTTCTAACAAATAACGCATTATTACAAGATCATTCATATTTTCTCTACTAATAACTCGTTCGCAATAAAGTATTAGTTGAACGTTTTTGGCATTAAAATTGGCATCCAATTCGTAATTCTAAATTTAAGATAGCTGAATTGTTTCTGTAACTTCTGTTTAAAATTACTTTCAAATCTTAGACACTCGAATAACATTACTTGTGCCGTGCAGAAATGCGAGCTAAACAAAAATGATTAAAAGACGATCAAAATCGTGTGCTTATAATTGACACTTAAAGTGCTTTTAGTCGATTTCAGTCTGACTTCAACTCTATTTTTTTTTCAATGGTGAGACTTGATTTGTCCAAAACGTTGAGCCTACCCTAGATCGAAATCGTTCCGCTGCCTACGGATCGGACAAATCTTATAATCGCATCTTATTTTCGGAGCTACTCAATAAATGGAATAATCTAAACTTTCACATTAGTATCAATCAGGTATTGTCCTCGAATTCGAATAAAAATCAAAGATGAGTCTTTTATTGATTTTTCTACATTTAAAATTTTAATACCGATATATGCTATCAAGTTTAATACATATTGCCATGGTGTGTTGATTTGGATTACTGATTTGAACAAGTGTTAAGCAAAAAACGTCCTCATATGTCTCGGAAAAACATATGATTAATTCAAAAGTATCAAAAGAACATTCTGTAGATGACTTTAAACTTGATAGATTCGTTCAAAACACACAGAACATGATATTAAAATATGATTGAAAGATGGTAAATAGGAATTTTTTGCCTAAATCGTAGCTGGTCCCATTGTAATTCAGTTTTTTGATTTTCTCTAAACTTCTCAGTATTCAACTGAAATATGTCACGAAACTGTTGAACATTCACAATGTATGCATCTTATAAATACAACTATCTTGCTAAGACAGTCTGTGCTTTAGATTTGTTAGTGCGAACTTCAATTTATTCCACGTTAGTCCAATATCTGCTACCTTTTGAGGTATTAATTCTCTTAGAAGATTTTAATTATATTCTTAGGCTGACTAAAGTAATGTTACAATGAATTTTTCATTCATGAATTATCAGTCTCTAATGATCTTTACCCTGAAAAGATGCAATCTGATGAATTAGTTAAAAGTACCATCAAGAATAGTTTTAGTTTGCAATTATTCCAATTGATTTAAAAAAGATACTGTTGTGTACAAGAAAGAGATCCATAATAAATTTTTATAATCAACTCGCCTGTCTCTAAAATCCTGAATCGATATTTCAATTGAAAAAACGAATTTACATTTTTCACAAATGAAGAAGAAAATGTGTCCTAACTATTTTTAAGTTCAATGAAAACTTTCTCATGTTCTTCTCACAATCTTTACTGTATAGAATAAATTCGTAAGCATGAATTGAATACAACCAATTATAGATAAATGAAGCCTTCTAAAAAATAACATCAATTATTCGGTTTATATTTTATTCTTGTTATTCTTTATGCTGATCTTATTTCATAAAAATTGCGTTATTTTTATAAATAACCATAACAAATTAATTTAAACGGTTTGTCGTTTTTTCCAAGCATCGAGTGGTCCATGGTTAGGCAAATACTTAACATTGACACCATCATATGCTAATTGTCCTTGTTGCCATAGGCGATCATAATCTTCACGGGTGAATTTTGTGAAACCCCATTTATCCGAAACGAAGATTTTTTGTCGACCTGGAAATTTGAATTTAGCACGACGTAATGCTTCAACTGTTTGAGCTTTATGTTGATCTTTAACACGGACTGATATGATAACTTGTCCAATATTGACACGAGCAACAGTTCCTAATGGTTTACCAAAAGCACCACGCATACCTGTTTGTAAACGATCGGCACCAGCACATGATAACATTTTATTGATTCGAAGAACATGAAATGGATGAACCCGCATTCTTATATGAAATGCATCTTTACCACAGTGTTTAACTAAGTATTTGTTAGCACAGATACGTCCAGCTTCAAGTGCTTCACTTGAAAGCTGTTCATATTCATCGGATACAAGATGAACACATAATGGAAATTCATCAACACGTGCTTTCTTTCGTCCTAAATCAAAGATACGAATTTTTGGATCGGGTACACCACGACAAAACCGAGATTTTGGCTATAAAAATAAAAAAGTAATGAATATGACTTGAATCTTTGTTTTAAAAATAAAAAAAATAGAACATACGTAAGGCTTGTTCTTGCAATACCGATAGCATCGTGCAGGTCGTCGACCCATTTTATTGTTTTATTTATCTGCAAAAAAACAAAATAAGTTATTCATATCGATTTATTGTTGTAAAGAAAAATGTAATAACTATAGAATACAAGTAGCAACTTCATATTGTCTAGCGAAGATTAAATGACTCCATTCGTATTTCGACCACCATAATGAAATAATAGATTATAGCACACTAAAGCAGATTTATCAAAGAAAAAGTCTCATCATTACGGAGGTTCAAACGTGAATTTCTATTGGTGCTCAATCTACTAACAGATTTTGACATGTAGATTTTACGCTTTCTAATACAGAAATAAATAAAATTGAGTAAGATTAACCACGAGTCATGTTTTAGTCATTTACAAAGACTTCATTGGTTTCAAACATTTAACCAATGAAAGCAACATAATTGAGCAACAATATAATATATTGCAATATTATTTTATATGAATATACACAGAAATTGATTACTTCAATTTCAAGCAAACGAAGTGCAAAAGGTCGGAAGATTTCTGTACTGCCTGGATATACGTAAATATACTTCAAGAATGTTGAAGGTATATAAATGTATATAAAGCTACCTTTCTTTTTTTGCACAGTCAAGTGCGTGTTGTCGACGGCTAACAGAAAAAGACAATAAAACATTTCATTATCAATTAATGGATACTTTTGAAGTTCGAACAGACGACCTTATGGCTACTACAAATGAAACAAAATCTATGAGCGATGTACAAGACGAAGAAATGACTTCATTACGCGATCATTTCAAAGACAAAATACGTATCTTATCATCGATCGGACAATTCTCTTATATTTTAAAAATTCGACTTGATCAATATGATATTTCATTGACATTACAATTGGATAGTAAGTATCATAGAAAAAACAAAAAACAAAGTTTTATTTTTGATCATAGAGGATTATCCATCAAAACTTCCTGAAATAATAATAACTGCACCTCGCCTTGCTCCCGATCAAATCATAGTTATTCAACAACTTCTTCAGTCCTATTGCGAAACATTACTTAATAAACCAATGATTTTATCAATTTATTCTCGTCTTCTTCAGTGGTTCAATGAAAATAATATTCAAACAGTCACTGTTCATTCAAATGCTAGTAATAATAATCAAGCGAATTCGACTGTATCCTCAACACAACGCTCACGAAAAAATAGTAAAACAAGTATTTCATTAGAAACTGCACAACACAATTACACCAATGAACAAGAAACAGAACATCTTAAACGTAGTTCTATGAAAACTGCTGAAGACGTTATAGCACGTGTTGAATGGGATGATCTTCTCGATAAACGACTTTTTCGTGTTGGATATGTTGATCGTTTTCTTGGTATGCAAGAAAAATCATTTGATGAGTTTGACTTTAAAGTTGATTTGTCAACTGTAAGTGATCGACATTCAAGTATACTTGCTATACCGAAACATCGAATACAATATTTTAAATATAATAATGAAATCATTTGGGATAAAGAAACACGAACCGATTTAATGTTCGGTTCTACTGGAAATAAACAAACAATCTATGATGTCATTGAAAGACATAAAAATAGTATGGAAAACACTGATTCATCTCGGTAGGCTTCTAGTTTTATATTTCCATCGAAAATAATTTCCATTTATATCTATAAGGACGCCTGATAACGATATCATTGAAAAACCTAATGTTACCATTCCTCCACCACGTTACTTGACAATTACTGACGGTGCCTACAAACCCAATTATTTTCTTTCGATACCTATGACCGATCCTATCTTCATTTCGAATTATTCTAATTATCAAGAGCGTTTACTTTCATCTTATCCATCAATGTTCTCCTCGCATACGAGTACATCGAATCTTCATTTAACACTATTAACATTACATATTGAAACAGCATCACAAATCGAACAATGTATAAAACTATTCAATTCTCTTCAAGATGAAATTCGATACCACTGCTCATATCCCGATCCGATTAATCTAGAATTTAATGATGTGAATATATTTCACGATAAAGTCTTGTATGTTAAATGTAAAAAAAATCAACGATTAGAGAATTTACGAACATTAATCGTTCAACGTTTAACGGAAGAACAACAAAAACAAACTGTTCATGGTATTTTTTGTGCTGGAAATTATTACGAGTTTGTAGCACATATAACATTACTAAAATGTAAAAGAAAATATTCATCTATACAGCACGAAGAAACCAACGAATTTAATTTTGGTAAACAAACAATAGATTGTGTGCGATTATGTTCGATTGGTAAAAATGAAAATAATGAACAAAAAAACAATTGTGTTTTTCAGCTCGATTTGAGTTAATTTTTTTATTTTGTCAAGCTTCTCCTTTCCATTTCTTTTTTCAATTCTTACTATCGACAATGAGCTGTTGCCAGCGGAGATAGCATCGTCCTCATTTTACTACTACGTGTAAATAAATACGTTTACCATTAGTAGTTCCTGTAGTGTTCTTTTTACTGTCCATTTTTGATATTTATTTTTAATGTAATGTGTCGAATAATAATGGTGATGATGATTAAAAATATTTTTTAGACAAACAAAAAAGAGATTTTGTTAATTTTATAGAATAGCATGGGAGTACAAAATTTTTGGCAACTAATTGAAGCAACCGGCCGACCGGTTAATATGAATAAAGGTTTAGAAGGAAAAGTCTTAGCTATTGGTAAGAATGTAAAAATAAAGATATACTTAAATTAATCTATATTCGTATAATTCTTATCTCGAACAGATATCAGTATTTGGCTACATCAAGCAGCTAAAGGCATGCGTGACCGACAAAATCCACATATAATTCTATTATTACATCGTATTTGCAAATTATTACATTTTAAAATTAAACCAATTTTTATATTTGATGGCGGAGTACCAGAATTGAAACGACGAACCCTTGTAAGTTTGAATAATAAGATTAAAGATTTGTTTTCAAAACGAGTGTCTTTTCGTTTTTTCGGCTGAACGACGGCAACGACGAGAAGTTGCAGCAATAAAAATCAAAGAAGCAAAAAGTAAAATGCGAACAAATTACTTGAAGATGTTAGCTATTCAACAGCTAAGAGGCGAAGAAAGTAAGTAACTATTTATATTTTGTTTGTAAAATCGAAATATTACATTCTCAAACAGCTTGAAACAAGAGTAGGCAGGCAAATTCGTGTAAAATGTCTATTTCAATGTTTTATATGAGCATGCCCTCGAGCATGTTTGAGTTGAAAGATTGTAGAAGAATTAAAAGCTACTGAATAATTTCTCACCTGATCCATTCCATAAGTCGAAAAGTGTAAGTGCCGGTACTGAATTCATCATTGACATATTTTCCCTTGGCTTTCATCTTCTATAGTTATGCAAACTAGACTCATAAATAAGAATAACTGCATTTGATTCATATTTGTCACTGAATGCTCCGTTTTGTGATGTATTATAATGGCAGTTTTACACGAAAATCTTATATTAATGAAAAAAGCGTTTGCATTTCTTGTTATATTTAATTGTTTGATTTTCATTTTAGTTCAATCATTACCACCAGCACCTTGTGACGAGCGTGAAAAAGATATATTTGAATTGCCAGATACTGATATATATGAACAATTGGCCTATGATGAGAATGAGTAAATACTTCACAACATATTAAAAATAAACTAATTTTAATATTATCTCTTTCAGAGGCGAAGAAGATGATGATGCTGAAATTATAGAAAATACTGAGCTTCAACCAGTAACTAAAGTAAAAAGACAACGAACAATATGGTCAAAAACACAAGCAGATAACGATGCTAATGATCATTATCTATTACCTAATGTTAGTATTTAATTTATTATTATTATTCTAATTTTTGTTAATCCTATAGGTAAATGAAATGGACGATGATGCACTTAGTAATTTACCTGTTGAAATGCAACATGAAATTCTAGTAAACTATTCATCGAGTAATAATAATTCAACGATATGATTTTGACTTTTTTCAATAGACTAATTTGAAAGAACGTCTTAAACGTGGCCGAAAACAAATCGAAGATATGCCTCAAGTTAGTAATGTTACATACGCAAAAAAGAAAAAGATTGAGTTATTATTGTTCATCTTTAGAAAAGTGACGATTTTTCTGATTATCAAGTACAAAAATTACTTAAACAAAATACCGTTAGTCAAAAGATTGTTGAACTTAATAAAGCTATTAAACGACAAAAATTTGGTAGAAATAATTTTTCTCGCTTTCTATTTCATCCTTATAAAACATGATTTTGATTCTAGACATTCCATTAGAATCAAATACTAAAGTTTATGCAGGTAAATTAGCATCCGATTCTTGTACACAATATATTCTCATCAAACCGGATACTACACAAAAAAGTGAACCAGCAACAAATCTATCAAGAATTTCATCGTCAACATCATTTAGTCGTCAGTCGACAAGTGATTTTTGTGTTAATACTCTAATGGATCGAGATCCTGTTACTACGCACGTTCAGCAACAAAATACAACTGTTGACATCGGCTTTTTAATTGAAAAAGATGATTTTAAATCATCATCTTTGGAAGAAGAACAAATTGTTACGATAGACAAACCGATTGAAAAAGAAAAAAAAACATCTCCAATAAATGAACCAACTGTTGAAAACTCTTCGATTAGAGAGTATGATGAAGAAGCTATCGCATTGGAAATAGCTATTAAGCGCTCATTAGAAGATCAACAGAGATCAATCAGTGAAAATAATAATGATGATCTATCGAATACAATTGAATCTTCTTCAGATTCCGATGGTGAACTTAAATAAAACATTTTTCTGAATAGAAGAACTTACCATTTTGTTTTTTCCTTTAGATTCTGACTTTATCGATGTTCCAACAATTCCGAAATCTACTGAACCCATTATTCTTCCACATTTTATTGGTGGTGATGATGATGAAAGCAACGATATTAGCAAAACAAATACGAATCAATCTTCTGAATTTATAGAACTTGATAACGATGAAAATGAAAGTAGTAATAATAGTACAGCTATTGAAGATATTACAATGTTTATTGACAATAACAAAGATCAATCATTACTAGCCGACTTTGACAGTAGCCAACCATCAATATATCAATCTGTAAGAGGAACTGTGTAGAAGAGAAAAACCTTTCGTTTCAATCGATGATTATTTTTAGGAAAGATTAGATGAACTTCAAGCAGAGTTAGCCAATGATATAGCTGTTCAGCTGACGGCAGCTCGTGGTAATGAACGTTTAACAATGACATTAACAGATACAATGCATGAAGATACACAGGTGAGCCAAAAAGAAAAAAGAAACAACGATTTTATCATTTGTTTGATTTTGCCTTATCTATTAGTATCTTCTTCGTTTATTTGGTATTCCATATCTTGTAAGTCCAACAGAAGCTGAAGCGCAATGTGCTTATTTGGATTTAACAAATCAATGTGATGGAGTTATTACGGATGATAGTGATGTTTGGTTATTTGGTGCATCCCATGTTTATCGACATTTTTTTCGTCAAGAGCAATTAGTTGAACATTACGATTCAACCATAATTGCAAATCAATTAGGTACATTGAACTATGAGATTTCATGCGAATAATTATAACGAAAACTTTTTTCTAGCGTTTCCTAAATAAAAGAATGGAAGAAAAAACACTTTGAATCTAACACCTGTTGCATAATTTAGGTTTAGATCGAGAATCCATGATTGCTATTGGTATGATTGTTGGTTCGGATTATACGAACGGTATTCCCAATGCTGGTATTATGACAGCTTTAGAAATACTACAAGAATTTCATGGTACATGCATGGAACGATTAGAAAAATTTCGGTAAAACTCTTTATTTTCTCTACCGGATTTGTTTTAATATTTTATTAGACATTGGTGGAAAAAAGCGCAAAAGCCTGATTATAAAACTCAATCGAAAGTATTAAAACGATTGAAAAATTTAGCACTTTTTGAAGGTAAAATTTTCATTGAAACTATCATCATATTTGATATTTTCCGTAAAAATCTTGTTAGAATTTGTAATTGAAAAACAAGCATAAGGTTTTCTTACTCAAATAGTCCTAGTAGGGCCATAGACAATGTAGTACAAAAACTTCTTTTCTGCAGTATAAATACCGTCAAAAAACGAATGATATCAGATTTTTATTTTTTCTAATCGAAACGAAAAAACAGTTCACTTATATTTAGGTTTTCCGAACCAAGCTATTTATGATGCTTATATTTCTCCGAAAGTCGATCCTGATAAATCAAAGTTTACATGGGCTATGCCACAATTAGAACTCATTCGAGAGTAAATTAATTAAAACCTTCACGCTTCTTATTAATCATCAATTTATTATAGATTCATAGGAAGTAAACTCAAATGGGATCGAAGAAAAATTGATGATATGATACTACCCGTAATTAAACGAATGAATACAAATGAAGTACGCTTCTTTTTTGTCAATGACTTCATGTTTATATGAATACTTAAAATTTTAGATTCAATCTCGTATTGATTGTTTTTTTGCACCAGTCCTATTCGAAAGTACTTCACATCAATTTAAGAAGAACACTAGGTTAAAATCAGCACTCGATTTACTTAAACAAAAAACTCAAAAAGCAAAAGAAAACGAAAATGAAAATGATTTAAATCTATCCGAAGATGACAATACTCCCATACCAGAAAGAAATGCACCGAAACGAAAAAAACGACCAAAAACTACAAAATTAATGAATAATCTCTTGGATAGTGTTCAAAAAACTAAACAAAGATCAAAAAAGAAAAAACCTATTGTTTCTCCGATTCTATCAGATGAAGAAAACGTTTGATTTGCACAATTTATTTTAACGTCCATGAAAGAATTTTTTTCTTTTGTAAATACCGACAAAAGTAGTCACTGTTAAAGTTTACCATCAAATAATTGAATATTAATAAAATATAAACTCATAATATGAAGAAGGAGACGAGATTTGATGATACTGATTACACATTATATCATTCCGATTTATTGAAATAATTGTGTCTTTCGTAATGATTGATTCAAGATGATTGTCACAATCAATTGTTTCATACGAACAATTACTATAGAATGAAGACTCTTTTTGAGTAGTAGGCATTGTTGTCGAATTAAATTTATTCATTAAAGCTTTTCTTCGGTGACACGATTGAATCCATATGAATAGTAGAGTAAGAAGAATTGAAACAATCAGGAACGTTAAACAACTGATAAAGATCATATGAACATCAATATGTTGGCTTCGTGGTGATCGAATAGAAGAACAAGTTAATGGATGCATTTTAAAATCCAATATATCTGATGGAAGTAGTGGTGGAGGTGGGAGAATAAATTGCGGTGGTGGCGGAAGATTAAACATTCCTTTTTTCATAGATGCTTCGTATATTTGAATTCGAATATTTATATTGTAATTATATTCAGCTGCTTCGAAAGTAATTGATTAGATTTGCCTATCTATCAATAATATGTATTGTTCATAATGTAAATTTTTATCCGTGACCAATCTAATGGTATACTATAGAATAGATTGAAACGACAAGAATAATTGTCGTCATTAGCATGTTCAGGTTGAGATGAGAAAAGAAAAGGATCGATTGTAAAATACACGGGGATACATTTCTCTTGCTGGTTCTTCTGATGAAGTCATTTGTGTATATGACTTTCGTTTTCTTTGTAAATGAAAATAGATTATATAATCGTGGATATTATTATAGGTTTTATTCGAAACGATCATTCGACGATAATTAGAAATTCATATTTGATATATGCCCTGGTAAAAAGACGAAAACTCATTTCATGATTGTAGATGTATCCAAAGTAAACAAAACTTAAATACAATCAAACATCAAAGCGTAGTATAAGCAGTTATTATATTTTGTTGCATTCATTGTTAAGTCGTTCTTTTTGCTTACATTGAAAACATAGTTCTTAGTGGACGAATGACAATAATATAAAATTAATATTTCTTATAAATTCAATGTTCATCTCTTTTTATGATCCCGCCTCGATATAGATCAATGACTAAATGTATGTGTTTCTATAGAATGAGTACTTAAAATAAAAAGACCTCGCCCACAACCTATTTACTACTTTTGCTGGAAGTATCAAAATGTATCAGATCAACAAATTATGCATGTTTATTTCTTATTGGATATTTTATTTCATGTATTTCGTCGATAATTCTATTGAAATTCAAGTACAAGAAAATTAGCAATAATTTATATAAATGTAATAAAAGTCTCTCTCTCTCTCTCTTTTTAAAAGATATACATGATCTGCTTTCCCCCGTCTCAGCGTATTTGTTTCTGAAATGATGGAGACGACATACTAGCTTCTATCAACGTTGCAAATTTTGTGTTGCCACAATCCTTTCAGTTGATTAAAGGAAGTGAGATTGGCTGCTGTATCAATGACTTCGATTTTGAAATTTCACTACGACAAAGAAATAATTCTTTACGTGGATGTTGGCACATGCTTTTTTTTATCATTCTTCTCTTATTTATTATTTGAACAGGGATAAAATAATCTAGCTAGACAAAAAGTAAGCAGAAAGAAAAACAACGAAAAGGAGTATTGATATATTTTTTCTTTTTCGTTTCGAGTGGGATAGGAAGAGGAATGTCATCTTTTCAATTTTTCATCCCGTTAACAAATCTAACCGAAATAGTACAAGTAACGAAGACGATGACTTTAGAATCGTTGGCAAACGAACTTCTGCTTTCTATATTCGAATTTTTCTCGACTGGTCAACTTCTTCAATCGTTCTATGGGCTTAAGTATCGTTTTGATGTGCTTATTTTCGATCATATTTCTGTTCGTGGATTTGACTTACGATTGGTATCGAAACATGATCTTGATACTGTTTGTCAACAATACTTACCATCGATTGTCAATCGAATAACTACACTACATCTTTCCGATGATGAAAATTCGCAACAAATAGTTCGTTTCGTTGCTCAAGATTTTACTCTCCATCAATTTGCACACTTACGAACACTTAACTTGTATGATTTGATTTCTGTCACAATGATGAATAAAATTTTATTGGATTGTTGTCATTTATCACATCTCACTCATATCAAATTGACGAATTGTTACTTTTCATGTTCCCAGACTGATGTAGCTAACATTATAAACACAATTTGGAGTCTACCCAAACTGATCTACTGCTATATAGACATTGATACTAGTGATGGTATCGAGTTTTCTGCACCAAATATAATTTCTTCATCACTTGAATATCTATTCGTCCCGAATATGATTTGTCATCTGAGTGACTTCGCTCAACTGATCCAATCTACAGCGCGTCTTCGATATCTTTCTGCATGTTTCACATACGATTCTGATAGTAAAACGTATCCATCAATTATTTCGTTGATAACTCACTTCGATACATGGTTTGTTGCTGCTGAGCAAAATAATATAATAAATATTTTCAAACATATGCCTAATTTATGCAGTTTGACAGCACGAACAATTAACGATATTTCTGTTGATGGTCGTCAATGGGAAAAAATTATTCGTGATCATTTAATCAAATTAAAACGATTTCGGCTCAAATTGACGAGAAAACTAGTGAATGATAGAAATTGGAAACAAAGTTTTGATGAACTTATTAATTCATTTCGAAGTCAATTTTGGCTTGAAGAACATTGCTGGTTTGTTCAATGTGATTGGGATCCAGACATCGCCGCAATTTATCTATACACTTTACCGTATGCTTTTGATCATTTTACAGCATATTTTCCACTTATATTCGAGTCAACTTGTCCTCACAATAACTGTTATTGTTCCTATGATCGTGTAAATCAACTAAAATATATGCATTTTCTATCTGACGATTTGGATCAATGTCAAAATATTAGCTTTTCTAACGTTCGAGATCTCACTATTTATCTTCCTATCAATAATCATTTATGGACGATCGTTCCGAATTTTCATCAATTGACCTCACTGAGTGTGGCATGGTATAATTATGATGAAAAATTTCCAAGTCAATTACAATTGCTGCTTGATCGGGCATCTCGTCTCAACTCGTTAAGCATTGAAACATGGCGATCTTCTCCTACACAGATGGCACCATTCGAAATTACGCATAATTTGATTCGAAAACTCGATTTGTACAGTTATCATTATCATTATAACAACGCAGATTGTACTGTATTGAGTTGTTCATCGTTGGGAATACAATGTGAAATACTTCGTATTTCAGTCGAAATTCGAACATGCGTATTGGATCTTGTGAAGAAAATGCCGAATCTTCATCAGTTAATAGTTCATTGTAGAGATGACAATTATAGAGAACAATCAATGACTACCACAGATGAACTTGTCGAATGGTTACAACAGCAGTTGCCATCGAAATATGGGATAGCAAGAAATATTTGTTTGGCAAACGAAATTAAAATTAACTTGCGGATTTGTTAAGGACAAAGTAAATGAGTTTATGAGACTTGTTATAGGAGAAAGCTATCATAACAATGTCTATTTCAAAATAGAAATATATTTCAATTTATTCAAGCGACTGTGCAGCTAAGAGCTTCGATAAACCTAAGATTCATGTAAATTCATACACTTTTTCAAGTATGTGTATTCTTTTCGTAGTAATTATTAGACCTACGACAGTTCCATATTAGTTCCGATCTTCGGAACTGTCTCACAAGTTCTTTGATCGGAACTGAATTGTCTGACCAGTTCTTTGATCGGAACTGATCTGTTTAAAACAGCACCGTGATCATCTATATGGGCAGGGCTGCAACAGTTCTCGATAAGGAACTGTTTGTTATGCCACAGTTCCTGAAGAAGAACTGTTCGGAGGATATGGTTCCCGAAAAGGAACTGTTGGGAGGATATGGTTCTCGAAAAAGAACTGTTATGTGGAGATAGTTCCAGAAAAGGAACTATGTATTGGGTACAGTTCTTTGAAAAGAATCGGTTCCAAGAACTGAGAGCTGTCGTAGGTCTAGTAATTATGGAGAACTTTACTGAGTTCACAAGTATTAGCGGAGTCTTGACATTTTTAAACGAAACTTTATGTTGGCTCCAAAAATTGATCTACGGCTTCGGATATAGTGTACTACATAATTAGTCTTCTCTTGATGTTCTTTTACTAATTTTATATTTCACGTTTTATTATAAAAAATGAAAATATTTGATCTTTTGAAAAAGTTTTTGAACAAATTACCTATCTTATTCAGCCAATGCATAAAAAAAACTCTAAAAAACACTTCAATTTCATATTACAGGAATTACCAGTTCAGCTACAGTGTATTTTTAACTTACACCAAAAGGATAAAATAAAATAATGTTAACATGTTTCTTTTCTCTATCTTAGATCACATTCATCATCATTATCATCAGGAAGGATCGTTGTAGTAAAATTCACAAAAGCATTAATATGTCTAGTTTTTCTATCTTACGCCAGATGGATAGATGTGCTTGTCCGTAAAGGTGCAAGGTTGCGGAGAATAGAGCTAGAAAATAAAATGCTACATCTATTTCTCAGTTACACTACAATTATACATTTTAAACTGCCAAGCTTCCCTCGATATTGCATACAAGCTTCAAGTACTACTGATTTTCAGATGCAAAAATTGATTACTACACAAATTTTCAACTTTTAGTGATTTCAGGTGTATCTATATATGACTTTTTTATGTTCTTCAAATTGAAGCGATAAGGCCTGAAAATGTTAACAATAGTGGTCTAGGTGACCATCTATAAGCAACGAGTGTTACTTATCGATAAATGCCAGTATATGAATTGTTCAATTCTAGTACTTTTAG
The DNA here is from genome assembly GCA_905331475.1 of Rotaria socialis. Taxonomy (NCBI): domain Eukaryota; kingdom Metazoa; phylum Rotifera; class Eurotatoria; order Philodinida; family Philodinidae; genus Rotaria; species Rotaria socialis. The sequence continues at coordinate 139,736 of CAJNYU010001913.1, read as the reverse complement.
GTATTTACAAATCGTTTTTGATGTATGCCACGTGATTACAATATATTGTGGCTTGTCAGAATACGATCGAATTTGGGTCAAGAAAGGGCGCTATCAATAGCATTTCGATGAACAAATGTTTTCAAAAATTGATCACTTTCAGTGCATGTTTTAGAATGTATTTAACCAGGTTCCCGAGACTCATCAGAAGTGCTGGTTTTTTTTCACATGTATTTTTGATCGGTATGAGAACACAACTACGTATGATTTTATACAACTAGTGAGTTTTCAGGTGAATATTTTTCGATAAAGTACTTCTCTAATAACAAACTCGTTTAGACTTCGAATCACACGCTAGACGCGGCAAATTCAGTATTAAAAGATTCATTGCTTCATTTTGCATAAGATTCGATGAATTTCACAAACAACAGATACTGTATAGAGAAAAGCAACATTGAGCCGATTTATATAGTCTTACAAGTTCCCGTTCTTTAATAAACCTAGATGTTCTTTTTTGTAATTTAATTGCAGTTCTAACAAGTGTTACCGAAAGAGAAAGACAAAAAGTGTCCGACGTGCTACATTCATGGGTTCTTCTAAACAAGTGGATAGCTGGCAGATGTAGCAATACCACATTCGTTACGTTTGTTACGTGTCATTCGAATGTAACCTTGTTCACCCCAGCTTACACCCCAACTAGAAATAATTACAAGATAAAATCGATGAAATGCTTAATAAAAATCAATTATAATAGTTACCTGTTTTTGACGAGCCAGTAATCTTTGCCAGAATCAGTGCCATAACCTACAGTGAGAAGAGCGTGGTCAAGGTGGATTTGAGAGCAGAATGGCTCGTGGTAGACTAAATGAAGTAATTTGAAATGTTTTCAAAGCTCACAGAAATAAATAAAACACATACCGCCCTGTTTGTACAATTGAAATGAGGGGTGACTAGAATCAATGGCAACTGAAATTGGACCAACGGTAGCAACAGCTTCTTGAAGAGCACTTTCATTTTTTGATTGTATATCAACGAAGCCAGTAACAGTAGCGCCAACACTTGTTGCGTTGAATCGGCATCGATTATCGTCGCTTTCATATGGATATGAGTCCTCAGTGTCAATGCCACCATTATACTTGATATATTGGAAAGCTTGGTCGGCTTCACCACCAACACAACCCATGTTACCATGTGTACCAGAACAATCGACTAAATTTTGTTCCGAGAGTGAAACTAATTTGCCTGTTGCATTGAAGTGTTGACCTTCAAGTGAACCAGTTGATGAGAAAGCCCAACCTGCAATACATTGACCTTGAGTTTTAACAGGAGTAACATAACCTTTGTCACGCCAGTCTATAAAAAAAAAACAATGATATTGTCGTAAAGAAGATAATTAGCTTCTATTAGTATCTATATGTACCAACAGTGTCTGGTAGTTTAACATTTACATTTCGAGTAAACTCATGACGATCTTTGTTACGCTCGATACGCATTGAAACATGGTAACCGCTCATCATTTTGGTAAATTCATGGATAGTCTTTTTTTTAACATAGAAAACAATTAATATTTATACTTATAAAATTTTACCAAATCAGCAAATTTATTCATTTCGAGCCAATATGTATGAACGCCAAGATCGGCTTGAAGATTGTGTGTTTTTACTTTTTCAAAATTACTTTCCCATGTAATTCGGCTGTCAAATACATTTTTGTAAGATTAATAAATGAAATCTAGGGTTGGAAAAAGTTTTTACATACCGAATATCTTCTTCAGCATTAGAATAATGTTTATTATTAGCTTCTTTCCATAATTTCCAATATTGATTTAATGTGACATCGAGAGCTAATGTACAACTAAAAGCGAGTACAAGAACGGCAAGAACCGAAATAGACTGCATCTATATCAGGAGTTCAAAATCTGTATTTTGAGGCAATTTTCTCGTCTTTTACTTACTATCGTTTATTATATGAAAAGAATGACCGTGCGATTTAATATTAACTTAAAAAGTGCTATTATACACTGGGTTTATCTTTTTCTCGTGTGTTTTCTATATCATTATCTTTGATAGTGAAGCTCATTGTTATCTATTGTCTTGCATATACTCATAACTTTGTCGTTTTCTGTGTCCTGCATTTATTGAGGACGAAAAAAAGTGATAAATACCTATCTTGAGAGAGAACGAGGGCGATGAAGAACTCGTTATTCACACAATTTCACTCACATTCAACAACTTAAGAATCAGAGCGTTCTTTTTCTTTCTGCGTAACGAAAATTATGATCTTCTTGACGAATTCATTTCGAGATGGCTTCGCTATTTAGGGAACAATCTAAAAGTCATTAATAAATAGAAATTCATGCGTGTTAAGTTTTGTATATCTAACTAATTGTTCAAAGTTCGAACGATGCAAGTATTACTCTACGATACAATAACAATATAATACAATATATTGCTTTGGATTCCAATTGTATTCGTATATTCATATGAATTTGAGGGGAACTGTTAATAAATTAATTAATATAAGGTCATGCGAGACATCACCAATGTACACTAAAAGCTTCTTAAATAGATAATGAATAATATAAATCAGTGTTGCTAAAACCAACAATAGATACTACAAGAAGCAGTCCACAAGTATTATATATTTCATCATCACAACTTCTGTATAATTCTGTATCATACTGTTTGATGACTTGAACGAATAGATTGTGCTGTAATTTTTTTTCGCTGACATTTATTTATTGCATGTCGAAATGCATCGTCTCAGTAGTAAACCCAAAGTATCTTGATATTTCTTACATTTTATATAATATAAATTCTATAGAATTTGTGGCACATTATATTATTAAGCGGATTCAAAGTAACCAGAATGTTGAACTGGGCGTGTGCGAGGGTGCCGGTCTCAGAAATATACTATTCACACATCTACTAACACCCACTCTCTGAGTTTAGTTATCAGGTTAGATATGTATGATATGTGATGATCTGCATTTAGATCCAGTCCAACACTTATATCAATGATCCACACGCTCACATCCACTTAAATTAAGAATCTTTCTTGCTGTTATGTCTCATGAGAATTCAGATTATTTTCGTAAACTGTACGTGTGTTATATCTATACTATCGGATATTGGATAGATCTGTAGTCTAGAAATCCTGATTCGTCTTCTAGCCCTCTTTCATATACGATGAAACAAGATTTTTTTTAAATATGAATAACTCTATCTCATCATTATTCAGGATATTCGAGTTTGATGTTATCACCAGGAGCGTATTCTACCAACTCAAGAGTAAATGTACCCCAATCAACATTAGCATTATTTCCTTTGATTCGTACACCCACTTCAACAACATGGAGACCAGGAGGTAGAAAGACGAGTTCTACATTAGTGTAAGGAAAGTAGATCCCTGCTTCGGTTCCATTATATATGACTGATCCATCTCGTGGGTCAATATCATTCAAATCAGCTCCAAGGTCAAAAACTGCAGCAGTAGTTGCACGGCCATTAGTATTCGATAGGAGAACTTTGTTGTTGATCATAAAACGAGCATAAGCGTGACTATCTGTATAGATCAGGTCACGAAAATGTAATCCATAAAGCAGGGGAGTCGCATGTGAGAAAGCGAACATCAGATCAGAAATTCGCACGAAGGATGGTGATGACGTTGTTAAATGGAAACTTGAAAATAGACTGTGATTTCGTGTGAATCTGGTTAGCTAAAATCAAACTTCCACTAGTCGACAACTTTGGTGTCAATGGAATTCGGATTACATCAGTTGTCTGCTCGGTGTTGACGCATGAAACAAGAAGACAGAATACTATTGCAATTTTGAACGGCATGTCGAGGAAAAGTATACTACTAACAACGACAGAATCACGAATATGTAGTAACAAGACCAATTTTTTCAATATATTCGACATATTTCTGGAGTGAGGCGATTTATTCGAAGCGAAATTATGTTTCGAAGAAACAACCTCTGATGAGAAGCAGTCTAACGTGTAACAGAATAATTTCTCAAGGAACATATACTTTCTAAGTGGAATAAGGCTACGTAACAGAAAATGGAGGAGCACAACGAGCTGTGCTATTCGGTAGTATGTTTTATTGGATTGCACTGAAAAAAAATTACCCTTCTCAAAATTAAATAGGATTGCGTGCGCAATACGGATCATACAAAAAGTTTTTGGCAGGTGCGATGAGCTCCAAACTTTTTAAGACGTTCATGCATTCTACAAAACTCTTTAAACGATTCTTAGAACCTTGATAAATCTTTGACGGGCTTCGAAGAAAAGCGCAACGTATCGAAAGATTATTCAAATTGCTTCAATTGTGCACAAATATAAGCAATATTTTACAAAGTATGTAATAAGAACTCAGTGATATCAGTTCCGGTATGTATATGAATTTGAGTATGCTTACAGTTGAAAGATAGGTACACCACCAGTCTCAGACTCCACCCACACACCCAGACATTGCTGCTAATCTTATTCAGGCTTTAATTTTTAAATTTCGGAATTAGTATTTCTGCAATGCACTTGAACTGAAATGATATCAAAATCATATAAGTCTATTCATTATCACAAATGAGAAATATATGAAAAACTGAATTTATAGGACGAATGCGTTTCATTATAGGAAGTAACTATATATGCACTCCTATAGGTGTAATACGCTGATTAACGGCTATAAAGTTGTACTAAGATTTTCTATGTGCTATATTAAGGATGTAGACCCAAAAAAGACTGATCGTCCCCCAGTAAAACAAGTCCCCTCTCTCCTTCAGCATTTACACCCACGCTCACACGCCCAATAATAATATAAGTCGCAGAAACCATTACATTTCAAATGATTGCTTATTTCCTTGAATCTTAATAAAACACGTACGCTGATCCTAATCTAAGGTATTTTGAGCGTCTGTTTTGAGCTTTATTTCAAAATAAAAATATTTCGACGCCAAGCATATATTTCAGTAACATTACTTCCTAGAGGTCCAACCAGGCCACGTTTTCGAGGTATCTGGGTCTGTCGATGTTTTTGAAGTTAATACAATAATGATGAAAGACTAGAAACCAGCTATTCAAGCAGTGCATCAGGGCTATTGTTCAATACGGGCAAGACCTGTTTGGCATAGGTATAGACCACGATTCTTAGACTTGTCTCAGTCAGAGGTTCAACCAGCTGCTGACCTGTTGGCCTATCTGAGCCTGTTAATGGCAGTGGTCTAAAAATCGTGACCGATGCCTATGGCAAGCAAGTCTTGCCAGGATCGTACAATAGCCCTGGTGCTCTATCTGTATAGCTGGTTTCTAGTCGTTCATCATTATTGCATTAGCTTCAAAAACATCGACAGGCTCACAAGTCTCGAAAATGCGGCCTGGTTAGACCTATCATACTACCATTCTCAGAAAATCTTGTACACATATGTTGAAAATTGTGTGAAGTACCCATCCATTAACAAGAGAAGACCTAAAAAAGTCAAAAGTCAATAGTTTCAGTTGAAAAACGATTTAGCACTTGGATATGTTCTTTCCTATAAGGTATGTTTACTGATATAAAAACAAAAACGTCGGATTGTATTAGAACGATAAAATTACATGCAATGACCGATGAGCAAGCATTGGTGACTTGAGAAGCAATGCAGAACGACTTTGTTCTAAATTAAATGAAAAAACGAATGTTACGTTAGTGCAGTTATTTTGACCGTCCGAAATTGTTTATCTTGTCAACAAGCATCGAAATTTCTCGTATACGACAAGATAAGTTGCCACAAAACACGTGCACACAACAATGAGATAGAGCGAAAAAAGTTTGCAGTTATCAAACATTGTTATTTCAGTTCGTATTTGTTGCAGTTCTCCTTTTGTTTCTTTTCAAGTTTTTGTCTATGATTTGGCAAATAGTTTCTCAGCTCCTTCTCTTCATCATTATTGGTCATACAGTAATTGATGCTAGAGCAATTCAAGAGGATACTGTTGGTCAAATAGTCGACGGTATCACCAATGAGAACGAAGAAATGTTTGCCACTGTCCTCAACTATCGACATCGTTTCGAACATTCCAATAATATCAAGGCACTTCGATGGATGTTCCAACAACATATCAACGCAGAGGAAGTATATTGTGAAATATGCCACATTCTTCTACCTATAGTGAGTGAACCTTGTTTATTCTCGCATTTTCATATCTGATCGTTTGTGTATTAGCTTCGAATACTCATCGACGTCAATCAAACGGAGCGCATCGAAAATGTGACTCTAGAAATTTGCAACGAATTCGGTTTGGTTCTCGATGTTTGTAGTGGCGCTGTGTACGAATATAAAGTGAAAGATCTCTACTATTTTCATCTAGATATAGTTTATTTGCTTGCAAATAGGATGCCGTTCTCCAAGTCATATACCTGACGCATTTCAGTAATAAGGCACTATGTTCACTTGCTTTCAACTGTGATAGACAGACTGATTATCCTGCCTTGAATTGGACTGTTGCAATTCCTGACAAAAAGCCAGCTCCACAACCGCCAAAACCTCCTTCGGTAAGTATGTACGTGTATGTGCCATAGAATAAATATGCTGAGCAATATAGTATTCGTGTTCAAATCGGTGACGTTAAATATTCTCTTCTTTTTATATGAGAGGACAGAGCATAACCTATTGTATCCGAATTGAGAATAATTTATCGAATATCTAGAAAGTGTCACAGCAAAAATAATTACTCTTCTGTATGAGATGCTACGTACCGTACGTCGTTTGAGTATCATATAACCACTGAACATACACTTTTTTGCATTTTAGCCTGACTCTCCAAAACTGAAGGTACTCCAATTGGCCGATATTCACGTGGATTTTGAGTACAAGCCAGGATCTGAAGCAGATTGTCTCGAGCCATTGTGCTGTCGAAAGGGTCCACCTCGTGAGTATTTTCTGTAGACTTGTGTCAATATTTAAAAGAAATTCACTTTCTTAAATACAGTTCCTGGCCATCCGGGTGCTGGTTTCTGGTAAGTTTTTTCAATCATTTGACAATATATAGTATTAAATGTCTGTTCTTTTCAGGGGGACCAGTCTTCATTGTGACCTACCATATTGGACGGCTCAAGCCATACTTGAGTATGCCTCCAAAACGGAAGAGGTTATAGATAAAACTTTATTTATTCTATTTATTCTTTTCTACTGTAACAGATTGATTTCATCTATTACACTGGTGATACACCACCTCACAATGTGTGGAATCAGTCTCGTGCTGATCAACTCTATTCGATAACTACAATCAATAATTTGTTGGCTACAACATTTCCAAAGAAAATGCTGTATTCGGCCGTCGGTAACCATGAAGCAGGTACCAGTTTCGTCTCGACTTTTTCATTCATTGCACACTTTATGATTTCTTTAGCTCCATGCAATCTCTTTCCGACACCGATTATTAAATCAGACAATATTTCATGGCTATATCAAGCATTAGCTGATAGTTGGATAAATACACTTGGTCTACCTAATGATACGCGTGAAAGTATTCTTCGTGGTGGATTCTATACAACACTTGTACGTCCAGGTCTACGATTGATTTCTCTCAATACGAACTATTACGCATCGGACAATTATTGGTTATATGCCAATTCGACTGATCCACTCAATCAACTTGAATGGGTAAGTTATTATATGAAAAGGCAAGACGAAGTATTAACATTTGTTGACACATTTTAGCTCATACAATGGTTACAATATGCTGAAGACAATGGAGAAAAAGTTCATATTATTGCTCATCATCCACCACGTACGTGTTTTGCAGCATTCGGCTGGAATTTTAATAGAATCGTCAATCGGTGAGACATTCGAGAACATTCATCTTCGTTTATCCGTTATATGTTAATTAGATTCGAAAATACGATCTCCGGTCAATTTTATGGTCACACACATAGAGATGAATTCAACATGTTCTACGATGAAAATGATCCACAACGACCCGTTTCAATGGTAAGTGCATTATCATCATGAGTAAAATTTGTGTATCTAGTTTTTATTTTTCGTTATTATACTGTAATTATAGGCTTACATAGCACCGTCGTTGACAACCGAATCATTCTTGAATCCGGGCTATCGTATTTATACAATGGATGGTGACTATCCGTCGAGCTCATATTGGGTGCTCGATCATCGTACAGTCATTATGAATTTAACTGCAACGAATCTCTACAACAGAACGATTTTGCAAGATGAATATAATGTTCGAGATGCCTATCAATTAGAGAACTTGTTTCCTGTCGATTGGGACAACTTCATTAAAAGACTAGAATCTGATATTGACGGACCACTGATGAGCACAGTATACACATACTATACGAAATCGCACACAGATGGCTCCCAATGTAATCATGCATGTCGACGAGCATTGATTTGTGATTTTAAGACGGCTCGTGACGATGATCCACATGTATGCGATTCAGTTCCTCCATTTGCATAATCAATATTCTTTCATGAACTAATGTTTTCTAAACTTTGTCTTAATTCCACAATATAATAAGTTCAATGAAGCACTTTTGATTTAGACTACTTATAAAAAATATATAAATGAGCAACCAGATTTTTAAAAATAATTTCTGTATAAACCTATTGAATACAAATTGGTATCATGATGTTGAATTACAATCAACAAAGAATTATATTCAGATTATACTGAGAACTAAAACAAGGATGGCTCGATTTTGCTGGCATGCTCCAACAAGCTTTGCTTTGGATGTCAAATGGTAGTATGATTGACATCGTGGTATTAGATTCTGAGATGTCGAACGTTAGATAGTTGCTTAATGCCAACATCTTGTCTTTGAGATACTCAATATTTATTTCGAAACTGCTAAAATGAACTATTCAAGACTCAGTGCCAAGTTCGTTAAAAAACACAATATTATTTTATCCTCCCTTTCTATTACTTCTCAATTCTATAAAGGTCAACTATAAGATTCAACAATTTATTTACAATTATAGGAGTCCTTTTGGATAGTTCTCTTAGAGTTATATTCACCGTGTCTAGATTACCATTGAACGATTATAAGAATTAGATATCGCTTGTATTTCTTAAAATCTTCTCTGATAAAGATAGCCATAAGATACAGCACTCTTGAGTATCAATTAATCTATACAAGATATTCTCTAAGAAAAACGTCTTTTAAAAACAAAATAATTTGTAAGAGCGGATGGATGGATTCGCTATGTTAAGTATTAGAAAATATTATCAAGAGATGTTTAGCAGCAAAATCAGCATTAGAGAACTCTTGTTTAATAAAAAAAAGAACCAATTCGTGACGATGCAGAAATGAATTAATGATCAATTCATTCCCTACTGTATGCGTGAAAAATCTTGTCTGCACCATCGTGTAGAACATGTATTTTTAGTATGGGCTACCCCTTTTCAGCAGAGCTCAGAATATATACAATTTCATGTATGCTGCAAACTGATAGTCAGAATTAATATATATCTTTTCAGAGTCCTCGTTTTTTTCATTAGGGCTATCGAAAATCTTCAATACATGATCAGAACACTTCGGAATTCTGAGACTACCAGTAGACAGAGTAGTGAAAACTCTCTCTGTGAATGAATCTTCAGAGTGATCGAGCGAGATTTTGAAGACATATGCACATTTTACTTGTGGGGTGTTCATGCCTACAAGTTGCTTTCTATTTAAACAACCATTTTAACATCTTAATTCACTACACAGCACAAAATGAGGTGCACGAACTTGCTATATAATCTGCTAGTATTCAGACGTTATCCTTAGTAGATATTTTTCATACATTTCATTATCCATTGATCGAATAGCTAATGAAGAATGGAGAAATATCAAAGCAACTGATCAGATACGCACAAACAGCATTTAAGTACAAAGTAACAGGTTTAAAGTTACTAATTTCAGTGTGAATGAATCGGTAGCTTACAATATTAGTGTGTAGAAGCTTCGAGAAAATGTTAGAATGTTTTTGTTGACGCTAAGTGATATCAAATTGGCTTGGTTATGATCAAAATGGTGGTGGAATGGATATGGGTGGAGGCATGGGAGAAATGAGATCGGATATGTGGATTAACCAAAATATCCCCGGTGGTGTTAACAGTAAGTTTTTTGGAACTATTTTATAGTTTAAATATTTTATAGTGAGATCAAATAAAGATGAATTCGTTTGATTTTTTCTTCAGGTTTGGTAGGTGAGCGACTTGATAACTATGCGGCTGAAAATCCAAATCCAACATATGGGCGAATATACGGAGGTGCTCTTGATGTCGGAGATTACGGTGGTGGATATGGTCAGCAACATGGAGGATGGAAAAGTTATCTTTTCGAACAATATAAACTTAAACTACTCGATTTTCTCGAAAAACTCATACTAATAGAGAGTTGTAATTTATTGTTGTAGTAAATCATAAATAAGCATTTTCATAATTTTCTTTTTGTCTATTATTGAACCCATTGGGTATTGCCACAAATTTAGTGCCAATGGTTTAATACTAATATCTGTCAAGAAACAGAAAAATTGAATGAACTATCACCTTTGAAAAAATCTGAAGTATTTGCTTTTGTTTCATCAATCAAAAACTTGTCAATGAAAACATACACATCGAAAGTATCAGTTTTGATTAATGCAATTTTCAATAACTTTAAACGTAACTATATTGATCACGTATCAAAGATTCTACCATATTGTAAAATGCTGAATCTAATCTATATTTAAGCAATTTTTTCTACATTGGTTTTAATTTTATACTATACCTTATGGTCAACTTTGTTGAAGTATGTAGCTGACAAGTAATATGAAATTATTCTCAATTACATAATGTATATCCTCAAAATCATTCGCTAGTCGTTAATGTTTACGTGTATCATAAATCATGATGGGAGTTGTAAAAGTTTGAAAATGAATTCACTATGTATCTCATAAAGTTATTGTGCGTACTATATTAATTGTTTCATATTTGCCAATGTTAAAAATATTTCAAATTCCTTGAATTTTAAAGACCTCCTCGGTTTTTAGAATCACATTTTATGTTCCTGTGAAGCCTTTTCTATTGTGCTACTCAAGTGAGAAACAGACGAGTTAAATGACTAATCTTTGTCTCAAAATCAACGCACCCGCGACTGGTTCGACTATTTGACCGCCATGCCATGAGGTGGGACAAGTATAAATGGAAATATATAAGGATAAAGAGTAGATTCGAACATATGATCGAGAGATCATCATCTACACGCTCATAACCATTCTAAGATGTTATTTATCTTTCACGAAAGCGTGATTATTTTACAAAAAAAATAATTAAAATAAATGAAGAGAATCTTATCATTTTTGGCTTTTAGCAACTAGGATTAAATCGTTGAATTTAAAAGAATCGTTTATGCAGAAAAGAAATTAAATTTTTTTCATACTGCAAAATCGCCGTAGATTCATCTAACAATTAAATTATCTTCGCTTAATTTATAATTATTATAATTGAATTTTAAAATTAACTAAAATAGTATTATGATATAAAAAGATTTAGATACTTCTCAATATTTTTAAAATTTAGTACATTTCATAGTTTGAGAAAACACGTAATCGCTTTTTATTGCATCATTATTACGTACATTAGCAAATGAAATGAGTTCAAATTCTAGATTTTATTTATCAAAGGTGTATGATAAGAGAGCAAATAAACAGTTTTTTGTCACACGTAAGAGAAGAGACGTCCTGTGTAGCTCATATTCGGTTTATTTTTTCTACTAATTTTTTTATGAGTGTTAGTCATATATTTTGGCCTAGATTTTCAAGAATTGCCCTATTTATTTCACTTGCATTCTTTTCTAAAAGTAAAACACTGAATTGATAGAGTCTCTCTAATTGGCAAAGAGTCAAACCAGCCTTCAATCTGACATCTAAGCTGATAAATATTCGAGAAAAGTTTAATTAATATTGAATTTCTTAATTGATTAAACATTTAATGTGGGTCTTTTTCTGAGGGAGAGAATTCCTAATAGTGAGAATCTTTTGATATACGAGCAAGAGTTTAAATGAGAATAATTAAGAATAAGACAAATCGACTTCAATCTAAGTTTTGGAAAATATGAATTAGATCTATTTCTGATCAAAATTACTTTGACGAAAGCACTATATGATTCATGTTTCAAAATTTAAACTTATCGTCTACCGCTAATGAATGAAGAATATATAGATACAGTATTCATTATAGTAGAAACATTATTGGCTGAAACTTATCTTCGTTAGTTGATAAAAATAGCATATATTATATATAGAGGTTTGCTTGTAAACGACCAAGCAATACATTCAATGTTTCCTTACGCATACAAAAGACAATGGCAGCTACTATTATAATATCTATTGAAAAGAATAGCATTAAAAGTAGAACATTGTTTAAGATTCAAATAAAAATAGAGCATAAATTTGCAATGTATTACGGGCATGTTAAGTTTATAATATAAAGGTACGAATATTCATTTACTTCGGCGCTAAAAATAATATTACTTATCTTATGCTATTCTTGTGAAAATAATAGACATATATAAGGTAGTTGCAAACAATATTCGATTCATTCTTTTGTGAATTTGATTATCGTGAAAGATCATAATATGTATGCCCATCAAATATACAGTGAGTATGTCAATAAACATAATATACAACACAAATGATGGTATTGTCGTTGCATTGCCATCACTGGTATCAATTTGTTTTTTGAATAGTCTGTACAGTTAGTGTATTTCTCGTGTTAAATTTCGTCATTGCTGCACCGAGTAACCGAAAAACCATTACTACCAGAGAAAATGAACAATTCTGTAAGGTTTAAACTAATACATCTACAGTCTATTGTATCATAGAATTTTTTCTATAAGCTAAAACTCTATTTGAGAGAGCACAAAATAGACCTTTCTTGCATCCATTCTTTCGACAGTTTTTTTCTTCATCGTACAACATTACAATGAAACTAGCCAATGCACTTAATTACATATGTTTCACTGTTTCTTTCTATTTATAGAAATTGTCTGTCAAACACCATATGGTCTACCCAATAGATATTTGACAGGCCCCTTCCCAGAATATATTACAACAGGTGATTTCAACAACGATGTCAAACTAAAGCTAACAGTGACCAACGCAGTTGACAACGCTATCAGTTTGCTATTTAGCCGTGGAGATGGAAGCTTCAATAGTCAAGCAACGTATCCAGTTGGTTCTTTGCCAATATCTATCATTGCTGATGATTTCCATGGTAATGGTAAGCTGGATCTCGCATTGGTTAACTACGATGATAACAATATCGTCATGCTACTTGGCAATGGAGATGGAACATTCCAAAGGCAAAAAAAGTATTCTGCTGGTGTTTATCCAGTATCTATCACAGCAGGTGACTTCAATCATGGTAGTAAGTTAGATCTAGCAGTGACTAACAGCTTCGATGATAGCACGATCGGTGTACTACTTGGAAATGAAGATGGAACGTTTCAAAACCAAATAGGCTATACAGTTGGCGCATACCCTCTATCTGTAACAGGAGGTGCTTTTAGAAATGATTTCAAGTGGGATTTGGTTGTGACCAATGGCGACGATAACAGTGTGGCTATGATTTTTAACTCATGTTTATAAATGATTGATGGTTTGTGAATTATCTCTTCGACGCTTCTCACAAACCGCACCTCAGATATCTTCTACTATTTTTTTCTTCTTATTTCTTTAACTATGTAATGATTTCTGATAGAAGGAATATTAGTGCAGATGTTATTAAACTTTATTCGTTTCCTTCACAACATACAATCGTACATATCATATACACTCTTAGCAGCTTCATATAAGTGAGCATCAACGCTAACGACATATAATAATATAACATTGTGAAATATGATACTATATGATACAGACAAGATACACGATAAAGAGTAATTATACTAATAATCGTATGAATGGAGAATCAACATATGATAGTATTTTATCTATCCATGTGGATAAGATGGTCTGGGTGTTGGTGTCTGTGTAGTTGAAAAAAAGATACATTCACACCGCGTATGGTGTTCGAATCAACGTGTAAGTATCCACACCCGCACCACCAGTTTTAATTGAAAATAAAAAATGCAGCATAAGTCTGTTGTATTCAATCATAAGTCTATTTTAAATTTAATTTATTGAGAGCTACATATTATTTTAATTATGCTAATTGAAATATTCTTTATTGATATATTATAAAAGCTATATGATCCTGAATAAGACGAGGATTCGCCTTTTTACCCGTTCTCGGCACTCCTGAGAGATCAGTACAGTCATTTAAACTAACTGATGATTCCTTCATTTTAGATGAAATCAACATATTGGCAGTTTTATCACTCATACTGATTTGATCACATGGACAAGATAATTTTCTACAGAATTTATGTTTGGTAGCTTGAATATTAAATTAATAAAGTAAGTGACAAAACGTTTTTGAGAATAAGAAAAAAAGGTGTCTTTCTGTCTTTACCAAGCCATCTTGGCAATAAAAGAATTGGGAAATCGTCGTACCAGCAATTTTCTTAACTCATCGAATAGAAATAGGGCTGCACCAAAGCCTATTGCAGGGCAGACAAATCGAACAGGTACAGGATGAGTTTTGAATACTGAATTAAACCACGGTATCAATGTCAGTACTAAACCGACGCTTGTTGAAAAAAGGATGCCACATGGGATGGTTAAATTACGTGCTTTGCCAAACAGTGGATTATAACTGAAGAATGAAACGTATCGTGTTCGTGAAGAGAGTAAATTGAAAAATTGCATGATGCACAAAGCAACATAATAAATACATTGTCCCTTTTGTTGAATAAGCAGTAGATCATCTGAACTTTTGGCTATGTAAGGATCTGTACCATAATGCGAATACGTAAAAAAAATGCTGCTAAGAGGAATGCCTAAATGATACTCTTATTGATTCATGCGTGAAATTGTTATTGCTCAATTTTACCTTGCACTGAATAGTACCAGAAGAAGCAAAAGTATGCAGAGAAGCATTCAATATTACATACAATGAGATAGGCATGGAAGAGTAATTTCCAATCTAGTAAATGAGTCTTGTGACGAATTGCCGGAGGTCGTGACATAATATCTCGTTCAGCTTTTTCGGAGACCATCGCCAATGAATTGACAACATCGTTTAGCATACAGAAGATGATGGCCAAAAACGCCGATAATGATAAAGGAATACCAAGCCAGATGTTAAAGTAAACCGGCATCACTTCAGACCAGGAACCTATCGACGAATGATAGCAAAGAAAAACCATGCACCATGTGTGCAGTTCAATAGTTTAATATTTCTTTTTATTAGGGGTAAAACATAACATAGTGGTCAACTTATTGTTAGAGACATTAATCTTTAAGATACTTTATTGTTGTAAATCAGCTGTGTAGTAAGATGATGGGAGTGGAATGTAATTTTTCCAAATTTTTAGACGAATGCAGTATCTTATTGGAGAGCTGCGCATCTAATGTCTGAAGAATCCATAAAAAATAAAACGATAATTTTTATATAAAATGGTATGTGAAGAAGAAAGGCAAAATTTTGGCAACCAGTTAAAAATGTTGGTACTCGTCCAAACCATTCGCTTTGTGCCTAAATGACTAGGCGACTCTTAGTTTCTTATTGCCTTAATTGAATTGTTAAATGAAACAGGTGATTAATAACATGACTCTATCAGTCTACATGAATCTAAAGACATTTTTTTTAGAGAGGACACCAGTGCCAGATAAAAGTTTTTACCGCTCATGATTATGCTACAGGAGTACAGCGATGCTGCTCCGAGTCAAAACTGCACTCAACTGTGCGCTGACAGAAATTTAGTATATTTTGAAGGGACTTCTCAGTCATGATAACAATTATGGCTATATTCTGTTAATAGCTAGTCACCTCATGTTTTATTTTATTTTCAATCTATTTTCTCCTAAGGGATCAGAATGAGATATTTTCGAATGATGAAGTGAACGATAAGCTACGAATTTAGTGGGCATTCTTGTAGTGTCGATGTTCTTGATTACTTATCTCTGAAAATTAAGTTAACAATAATAAAAATCATATCTTTCACTATTTTTTGATGAACTTAATCCAAATAAGGCATAAGATAACTCGTTTCAAATTTTAGCTTTATTTTGAAATGCAGACACTCTGCATTGCATTACCATAATGAATTCAAGTGTGGTGTGTATGTGGGAGGGGGTGGGCATGGTTCTGAGATCTGATACGAAGTGATGTTAAGACACACGCTTCTTACGTTTCATTCGATTTACGAGGTTCGTGGGCATCGATTTAAAATTCAAGCTAAAGCAAGTAATGCAATAAGAGTCATTGACATCCGAAAGACTCTTAAGACCGAATAAATTATTATACCGAAATATATTTTACTAACTGAACATCATATATAGCTTACCTCCTGGTAGTAGGTAGATGGCCACTTTTTTTAGATTGTCGCTTAACAATCGACCCGTTTCAATAGCTTTTATAATCGACGAAAAATTGTTATCGAGCAAGATCATATCACCTGCCTCTTTGGCCACATCAGTTCCAGCAGCCATCGCTACGCCGAGATCGGCTTGTTTGAGTGCCGGTGCATCATTGGTTCCATCACCCGTAACTGCCACTACTTCGCCTCTCTTCGATAGCTCCATGACAATACGCAGCTTTTGTTCGGGCGATGTTCGTGCAAAGACAAGCTCTTTGTGTGACAAAACCCAATCCCACATGTAATCCTGTAGGACTAGAAAGATAAACTAGAGTGCGTATATTATTATCACTTACATCCATCGAAGGAATATCACCACCAGTCACGACGACTCCGTATGGGATTATTTCTAACTTCTCAGCAATTTTGACTTCATTAGGATCCTTGAAATAGAATTGAATTCGTTTCAGTATTCGCTTGCAAATATTCGGTTTCATGTTCCTCCTCTTCTTTTTGTTTGCCACATTTGCGCTCATATCAAGCGTTTTCATACACGTGGCTTCGACATTGGTAGTTAGTTCACCGATAACATGTGTTTCGAGGGGTATAGTTGTGTTGCGCATGAGATAAGCTAATGTTTGGCCTTTTTCATTATCTTGTTCAATTCGAAATGTATCAATGCCACCATTGATACTAATTTCTTGTGAGAGAATATTGACTTTTTTGCGATGGCTGCTGCTGTTGTTGGATGATCCCCAGTGACCATAGCCACACGAATCTGTGCCTGAAATGCTTTTAGTACTGCACCGGGCACTTCGGGGCGGGCCGGATCAAGTAGAGAGAACATACCTATAGTATGATGCATGATGTCTGGTAGAAATAAATGAAATTGACACTCACCGATGAAGCAATACTGGTTATGTGGCAATCCATTGAGATCGGGCTCGTCAGATGTCAGTCGTTCCTCTTTCTTGGCCTTCTTGTATTCGTTTATGTTGGCATCGTATTTATCTTTACTAATTATTTGCTGAACCATGGCGATGACTCGATAACCAGATCTGCCTAGTTTTTCTTGTCGCCGCTGAATCGACTCTTTAAACTCAGTGGTGATTGGCATCTCACTATTACTCTGATCATCTCTATACGTTGAACACCGAGATAGAATAAAATCGGGGGGCACCTTTCAGTGTAATGAGAACATTCTCATTAGTATTCATTTCGTTTTTTTCGAGAAGATTGGCTGTCAGCATGAACTTATTCTTTGAATTGAACGGCACAGCATTGATACGTGGATTGACTACTCGTACATGTTCAATATTGATCGCAAGTGTGTCCTGGCAAAGGCGATAGAGTGCAACGTCAGCTGCATCTCCCACCAACTTGGTGGTATGTTCTGAGGACTCCTCATAGTTCGTCTCCATAGCTGGATTTTCAGAATCATCTTCGTTATCAGACGAAGACGATTGCTTTGTAGCATTATTACAGAGGCAAGCACCGAGGACCAAGCCATTCATTGTGTTAGATTCGCTTTTAACAGTGAAAGATGGTCGACTACTATTAGTAGCATGTTCTTCTGTCTCTACCGTTTTATCTTCGTTAACGTGAATCGGAACCAAGTATTCACCCATACGACCCCATAAAATTGCTGTAATTGTCATTTGATTCATGGTTAATGTACCAGTTTTGTCGGTAGCGATGATCTTATTCAGAGAAACAGAAAAGATCAAACAAAAATTGAGATACATTCAGATACTTACAGGAACGGTGTTAAATGTTTCGACGGTAGCCAAACTTTTGACAAGTATTTTTTGTTTGTACATTCTCTTGGCCACAATACTCAATACGAGAGTGACAGCGGCTGGTAAACCTTCAGGAATATAGGCGACGACCATTCCAATCGAATTGGTAATATTGCCTATGTGAGAAAAATATATTTACTTCGAATATTTTCAAGAATAATCAGAGAGCTACCTCTGATTTTGTGAATTCACTGTTATAAGGATCACAAAATAGTCTACGCTTAAGACAGTACGACACTCATTCTTTCCATTTTACCGTAGATGTCGAAACTATATTTTCTGTGCCATAATGATTTCTCTTGCGCAGAATCGATGGGATTGTCGAAATACTGAAGTGAATAGAAAATACCTGTTTGAGTGCACTTTTTTAGAAAAAAAATATTGGCAAAATATTTAGTGAAAATCATGATGCTCTTGTTTTTTTTTCAATTTGAAATAAGCATGAATAATTTTTTCACTAAAGAAATCGATAAAAACTAGCTGTTTGAATATTGCCCCCTATGAAAAATGATTCAAATTACTTCTAATAAATTTTTCTAACCGTACAAATTGACTCTTCCGAATTCAATTTTGATTCATTGCACCACCCAACAAGCTAACAGGCTGATTGACAGAATTTGATTTTCTCTATCGAATGATAGTGCGATTCAGAGAGATAACGGTCAGTACGTCTTTTTTTCGAATGACGAAAATCACATATCATTATCTCCTGCTGTTCGTTATGTTCAACTAATATTACTTAACAAAGATCAGCAAAGACGCCGGGTTTTTATTTGTCTTGATTACGAATAAAATGAATGAAACGACCTCAGCTTTCACCTGATTGAACGGATACGTTCGACATTAACTTGGAATATATCCTACTTCACAGTGGCAGTGCTAGAAAAATACTTCCATTCATTCAAAAGACTATAGCTGTTCTGAGATGCCATGAAAATCAGAGCGATTCTGATAAAGTTAGAATCATTTCATTGGTGTGACCAGATCAAGCCAAAATCTGACTGTTTCACTGACCTTTATCTAAGAATTTGAGTTCAATTCGAAGAGCAGAAAAATGATGACAATGGTCTTCAGCATTTTGTTTAAAAGGTGTATCGTTTGTTTTTACGCGACAGCAATAGAATATTGCTCTATTTAAAAGACATTTTACGAATTTTGTACTATAATGAATGCAAATATCTCGCTTGACACAGAAATATCAGCTCTATAATTCTAGAAATGTGAATTATCTACGCACATCAACAAGTCGCTGGTTGTAATATTGAACGATTGGTTTACACTTCTTCTTATTTAAAGCTCGAAAAACAGCGCAAGATTCTGATCTGTTGTCAATAACAAGTTCTTGATATCTACTATTTCGTATCGACAGTAATATAGCAATCTTGGTATTTTGTCTATGGGTACTTTTCGCCTCATTACCGAAAATACTGAAAACCTCGACTTAGAAATCACAGCGAGATGTGCAGTTTTGCGATTAATTTATGAAATAATAAAAACAGTGACGTCTGATAACAGATTTTTCCTATTTGTTAAGTTGACATATTATATTTATGGAGGTTCTTTTACAATATACACTGTAAACTAAAATATATTGTAGGAAAGTCCACACGAAGTCATCGACAAATTTCTACTTTTTCAATAATACGACATTCTAGAAGGTAGGTATAAAAAATTCTATTTTCTAAATAGAAAATCGAAAGTGCATGGATTCATGCGGACTTTTCTAGAAAATACCCCTTTAGGGCCCAATGATGAGAAAAAAATTTAACGATTTAAAAACTGTAATCTGAAAAAAGACTCAAAATACGATGCTCAATTTTGAATATAAAAATATTACGTAACACCCCAAATATAGTTTGTAAAATATGAAAGTTTACAAATATATATTTTACATTCAGAAAATTCTATTTCTAATACTATTGTAAACCATAAGAAATAAATCACCATCACGTGTTTATCAGTACAAAATGCATAGGTCCACGAAAAATAAATTTTATATCGTTTTACTTTTAAGCTCTAAAAGCTACACGAATCTTCCTTCTTTAGTTCTTTTAGTTCCTTATATTCCCTATAGCTCTTTTAGTCACTGTAGTGCCTTTAGCACCTTTAGTCCCTTTAGTACCTTTAACACTAAAGGTGCAAAAGGCATTACAAGAACTAAAGGGACCAAATGAACTAAATGGACTAAAAGGACTAAAAGGACTAAAGGCATTAAAGGAGCTAAAGAGATTGATATTACTAAAAGGGCAAAAGGAGTAAGATTCCTGTAGCTTTTGGCTCTTAAAAGTAAAACGATATAAAATTTATTTTTCGCAGGCCCCTCACAAAATGGGCTAGGTCGTTCTGTTTTTTGAAAAAAAATAGTATACCACCTCGCTACAACTGTCGACTGACTTATATGCATGATCGGACAATGACTCTACAGTAGTCATTGTTTAAATGATTTTCAACTGTCTATAAAATTATTGTTATTTTTCCAATTTCTTTAAATACAATTTTTCTAGACAAACTGATTGGAATTATTTTATTTGGAAAATCAAACATTTTCTGAACATTCAAAATTCCACGACGTATGAATAATAAAATTTTGAAAGTGCTTTATCTTAA
This sequence comes from Rotaria socialis, assembly GCA_905331475.1. NCBI lineage: Eukaryota > Metazoa > Rotifera > Eurotatoria > Philodinida > Philodinidae > Rotaria > Rotaria socialis. The sequence continues at coordinate 118,923 of CAJNYU010001913.1, read as the reverse complement.
TTAAGGTCGATTTTCTGTAAAATAGAATTTTCAGTGTAAGATATTTTTCAGGTTTGCAATATTTTAAATTGGTCTACCTGAATCTAAAATAGATACTGGTGCTGAAATAAATTTTCGGTTGGCGTAGCTTTTTCACAGACATATGGAAATTTCATATGACCACAGTGGATAAAGGAGACAACTGTGCAAAACGTTACCTCTATTAACTGATTTTTAAGTGTATTGTCACTCTGTATACAAAGAAAAAAATGTGCCATCTAGACAAAAGGAAGTAATACTTCACACACGCGCACGCTGCTTTTTCTGTTCAGGTAAAGAAAATCCAGACACAATATCGTTGATTAGAAGAAATCTCATCCAATTTTTTGTTTTGTTGAGATCGGCTAAAGGAAAGTTTTCAGCTTCCCTGAACAAAATACTTGAAGTTAGTGGGATTTGGGCCTCTCTCCCGTTTGAGACAGTCTTAGAACTTATTACTTTGCTTTCATTTCATACTGACCATTGAGAGTGATATATCGTTTCTGTGCGACATTGAGCCACGCTGCCCATGTTATCCAAATGAGAACAACCGATGTGAGTGCAGCGCTTATAACGAACATTACAAAACGATTGATTTCGCGATGTAGTCCTGTTATTTCAGCACCGCCAGTGCCTCGTGTCAATTCTCCCACTTGTCCAAGTACGGTATCATCACCTATATTGACGACAATTGCCTCAGCGCTGCCTTGTACAATGAGTGAAGAATAGAAAACCAAATTGGTTGATTCCATGAAATTGAGGCTTGTACATTTAACACCACACTGAACTGGTTCCGATTCTCCGGTTAATTCCGACGAATTCATCTGAAGACCATCGCATGTGATGAGTCGACAATCCGCTGGGACTTTCTCGCCCATACGCATGCGAACAATGTCTCCAGGTACAAGTTCTTCGGCATTAATTTGCATTTCTAAACCGTTTCGTTTCACTATTGTAATAGTTGGTTGCATGTGTGAAAATGAGGCAACTATCTTGAGTGATTTTATTTCTTGATAGAAATTGAATAGAGCATTCGAAACGATAACCAGGATGAGAACAATTCCTAAACCCAAATTAGTTTTGTCCGGAGTGGGATCACCGAATGGTCCCTAGAAAAATAAAATTAATCGGTCGTCTTCCTTAAGGCAAGACTTACATAGCTTAGAAAAGCGAATAAAGTAGCGACCCATAAAATTCCATTAAACCGACAAGCATCTGTCTGAGAAGCATCCAGAGATAACTCGGTTTTGGCGGTGGTGTTAATGTGTTCTTCCCGTATTGAGCACGATGTTCTGTGACTATAGCATCACTCAAACCATTTTGCAAGTTTGCATGAAATCGTTCGACAAGGGTCGCTATCGGAACGATGTGTACGTCCGTTCTTAGCAATGATACATCTCCCGTTATCCCTTCTTCAAATTCGGCTATTGAACCTGCTGTACTTGCGCGATGATACGATGGCTTCCTTGGGACAATTATCGATGCCTCCTCGTCAGAATCTTTTGCATCCTCAAACACCGTGGTAATGTGATCATGTCGTTCTTTAATTACCCTATTTGATCTAGGGCGGGCAGCAGCTAATTCGGACGAACGTCTATATTGTTCAACTTGAAGATTCAGCGTTTGAGACATAGTCCCCCAAGCAATAGTGCTACGACGAACGGCGCTACTGTAACCATTGTCTGTGGTGGTGGTGTTGTTTGGCCGACGAGCACCGCCAAGACTGGGCTTTCGAACGTTGAATTTACTTTTCGTTGAAGCCGTCTGTGCCGAAGTTGTCTCTGGCCAACTCGATTCATCTGGCAATATATCTATTCGACTTGCCGTTGTTGGAATGCGTTTTAATTTAAATACCGACATGACTGTCAGTTAAATCGAATTCTTTTCGATGAGAACAATTGTTGTGACTATCTAAATGTCCTAGAAAGAAAAAGACTGGTTCCGGTTGATATATGATCAAATACATTTTCTTTCCAATCTACTGTGCCGGTGTGGGTGCGAATGTAACTGGAAAGATGCACCCAGCTCCACGCCCAGCTCCACGCCCAGCTCCACGCCCAGACCCACACCCAGACTCTCACCCACACCCACACCCACACTCACACCCTCTAGAGAGCAGTATCAATCGCTGATGAACGGATAGAAAATGTCGAACAACGAAACTCACGCGCATGACAATCAAGATAAAAAATGCCACAAATATGTGAGCTGATCCTCTTCAATGAGTATATACACTCCACTAGAATGAAAATAAATGAGTAAATATTCGTTGGATAAATGCATTTATAATCACATACAAGTCAGTCAACCATAAACAGTTCACACGGTTATGCAAAGTAAAATACGAAGTTTGTTTACGCACGAAAAATAAATGATATGTGTGTGATGCTCACGAAGCAGTAGCATTCACTTCAGGGCGTGATTCTGTGATATGTGTATAGATCGCGTCATGAAATAGGCTTTCTTTGTCAGGAAAATGTTAGGCGGAATTCTAAAAATGCAAGACATTATATTATTGACGAATATATTTATGTAAGAAGCATAATGATATGACTAACGTACAAACTACTCGGATACTATATTAGGTGGTTATTTTGATTGGTTTGTACCTAATACCCTCAAAAGTAAAGAATTAAAGCTGCGTAATTATGTTTCCAATAAACAAACAATGACATATGCTAATATCTACTTAAGAGACAAATCAATATAAATAACGTGATTTTGTAAAGCATTATTAATTATTCAGATTAAATAAAAATATATTTATTTTCGACGTTTCGATTAGATTAAATTACCATTATCAAGAGACGTGAAAAATATATGCATGTAAGACTCGTATTGAAAATACCAAATTATACTATTAAATCATGGGGAGAATTATAATTATGATACAAATTAAGAACTGGGCGATGAGATACTAAAACGATTGTTAGGAGAATAAGAAAAATTACTTTCAACTATTAGACGTCAGCAGTCAGACGTGTCCTCTTTCATCCCTGCTGTTTTTAAGTTTCTTATTATATAGTACATCGTGTATCATTAAAATTAAGTTTATTACTGCATGTAAAATATAAATATTGAATAAAACAAATATCTGATTATAGATATAGTCCATATAGAAAGATGACAGCAGAAAAAAGATCGTACTTTTGATTCGAATGGAGACAAATCCATTGAAAAAAATATCAAACTGAAATTCACACTCGAAAAGTTGATAACTAACCGAAACAATATAACAAATCACACTAGTTTAAACAAAAGCTATATTTCAAAAGGCAATTCACATCAACAAATCAGTACAATTATGACTAAAATAGTAAACAGCATAATGAAAACCAATATAACCAATTTATTACTGTAAATAAAAATAACAGGCGCAAAAAAGGACGTTTAAATGAAAGCATGAGTGACGTAAGCAATGATGGTGGCTTATGTATGATCGAACATAATATCAAATTGCTGAAGCAGAACATCATTCATAGCCGCATATTTCTAAACAGTAAACAAAGAATGAGCAATAATATTTAGTGACATACCGTATATATCCTGTCTTATCATTCTACGTATCACTATGATGCACGAAAAATGAAAACAAAAGTAAATAAAATAAAATGAATTTTAATGATGATGGCATCATGTCAATATTAAATAAAAATATAAATGATAAAAGAATAAATAAATAAAGACAAGATATCTATGTCTATAATCCTGCTCTTTAAACATACTGGAGAAAATCATCTTCACCCTATGTCAAACATATAGGCTGAGGTTATTGATTTGTTGATAATGCTTGGTACCTTATTTCAAATTGTTCTTTTTCTATGTCATATCAATGCTTATTTAGTCGAAGTCAACGAACTCAAGAATAATTAGTACCTTATTTCTATTTAAAGAATTTCATACTTGTATTTCGAAATCAATGATATTATTTGATAACCTATGATCAAAAACACTCATATGGAAAATATAAATGATTGAGAAGATCTAAGATGTTTCTAGGTGTTCTTAGTATTCGTTTGAATAATAGATAACAAAATAATGATACAGAAGTTTGTGCGTATTTTATATCCTGTTTTTTTGTGACTGATTCATTCTCTCTTAATACGTACTGAAATACTTTTGCCCAATACAAATAAACACTGGATGACGCAAATGAATTACAAGTAATTCAGATTAGTCGATTCCAAAGTAATTCTGTGTTGAACAATAACCAGTACAGCTCTTATGGGGACTACCACGGAGAATCAGGGTCTGCCATAGGGAATCGGGGTCTACGATGGTGTCGGTGTCACGTAGGGTGTACACATCAAGAGCACACCCACATCCACACCGCCGATTTTGTGACATATTTGTGTCGTATATATCAAGAAAATTGTTCAGAAATGAAATTAGATTCATCAACAAATTTTCATCCAAATGCTTATAAAATATCGTTAGAAACATGTTTACAAAAAATTGTCGATGAAGGTCGCGATGCACACGGACGATTAATTGAAATCAAAGATCTTCTATTAAATCTTTCGGATGCAAACGAAATAAAATATGAATCATTTCAGTCTTATTTTTATGCGAAGATATTGAAGTTTTACGTGGAGAAAAGCAAGATATAACTGCAAATTTTTATAAAAATATTTCCAATGAAGAATCGGTATCTATTTTAAGAATACGAGATCATTCTCGTACATATCAAAATATTGAAAATTATTTTCATGAGCATCTATCAAATGTTGAACAATTTTTGCGTTTTCTTAAATCAGAACCATGGAAAATTATTCATGATACTTTGATGACTAAAATTGAAATATTTAAAGATCCAACATTAGGAAAACGTTGGTTAACTATAACTTTTGATTTATTTGAACAACAACTCGAATCATCTATAACAAAATCGTCGAATCCTATGTCTATTACAACTGCTATTCATGTTCCATGTGATATTGAAAGGCTTGAACGGGATTATGATTTATTAAGGAATGAAAAATTAATGAAATATTTTACACAAGTTCAGCGAGGTCTTCAAAGTCTATTCTTATCAGCAGTTATAGCTGATGCTGATATATTTGCTATTCGATCACCTGATTTAAGTAAAAATTTTCAAAATATAGATGATTTAGTTCCTGAAGCGAAAACTATTTTACAAACCATATCAAATATTTTCACGTCAATTTCTCAAAAACGAATACAAAACAAGTTAGACGAGTTATATAATTTATGCGTACGTTTTCCTTGCATACCTGAATTACTTGCAAGAAAAATAACTGTTAGGAAACGAGATTTTATTATGAATTTAACAGACAACGATAAAATTGGCTTATGTTCAAAACTCGATACAATTATTATAGCAAATAATCGTACACAACATTTGTCTGTTCAACAAAGATTGGCTCTTCGTGATACAAAAAAATTAGACGCATGTTCTATTCAACTTATACGTCAAGATGAGATCAATCCTTTAAAAGAATCACGTGTAGACGATATCGGAAATAAAATAAGTCCTGCATTTTAAAATACACAATTTAATTAAGTGTGCAATTGTCGAGAGAGATTGATCAACTAATGAAGAATCAACTTATTTTAGACGACGAGAACCATTATCAATACCGAATTCATTTTTTGATCAACATCCTAATCATAAGTTTATGAAACGTACGGCTAACAATGAAGATCCGACAGAATATTGTGATCGAGTTAAACAATATTTATTGGAGTTAAAAACTGAAAAAATTCAAGACTTATGCGGTGCTATGGTCCCATCTGATAGTGAACTAAATTTTCTTTTTATTTTACTTTTGGAAGTCAAGGAAGAGAAGAAAAATTCTTGTAGTCTATCCTAGAAATAAAACACTTTTCAAGGTAACTTCTTGAGGATGACCTACAAAATTCATCATCTAGTTTGTTTTTACTTCAACACAGAGACCTTGTTGAAAATTTGATGTTTCTTCGAATACTTTTTTTTCGTAATAAATGAATCATTATGATAATATTTAAATTGTATTAGAAATTTGACAAATAAATCGAACAACATAACATCATTTTACTCGTGTTCAGTAGTGATCAATTGAACTGGAAGATTTTCCTTTGATTTTATAACAGTATTTTGCAAAAAAAAACTATTTATTTAGTTAAAGATTTATCAAGAATGACAAAAAAAGATAGTATCATGTTCTAAATCAATTAAATTCATATTTCATATGTGCTTAATTATAAATGGAAGTTTTCTTCTTTTTCTACATAGTACATTTGAAAAACAAATACAAATTTTCCAACGCATATTTCATGCCGATAATTCTCAATTGATCACTTATATAAGAATATTCATTTTTCTACTAGAAAATGATGTTGCCTTGATTTAACACTGATTAATGCTATTTTCAAATGATTGTATTTGTACTAATATATATTTACGAAATATTTATCAATGTCATCGCATTCATTGATTTTAAACATCTTGACAATATTTATTTTGAAACGATGAATATAAAACAAAATAGATTTTTGTTTTTTGTAAAGCACTACATACCTGCATCTATCTTGCAAATGAATTAGGAATTAATATTTTCTCAAAAATTTGATTTGCAGTATGTGCCATAGAGCCTGATTTTGATTCAACTATTTCTTGGCCGATTTCAATAGGCCATGTAGTCCAACTTGTAATTGCAATATGTGTATCATCATCAACGATACTTTGATTGATTAAGAAATTTAAAACATTTAGTAAACTAAATTCTTGCATTTGATTTCGATTCAAATTAGGATATTTGGATTTAGCATCAAGATTTAAAATAACTTTTGGATTCTCCGATGAAACAATTTCTACAATGCAATTGTCGATTTCTGCGCATTGATCAACTAAACTAATGCCAAATGGAATATTCAATGTTTTTAAAATTTGTTTATTCATATGAAGAACTTCTAATGAATATGATGTAATATAAGTTAGATCGATATCCATAAAAACAACTTCAGGACAGCTTCCTACTGAACAAAGTAGTTCACTTAAATCGTTCAAATGTTGAACATCCTGATGGCAAGGATTAGTAACATAACGATACGCATAATCAAAATCGGTAGCATTATTGAATTTTTCATATAACAAATCTAAACAATGTTCATCTCTCCATTCCCAACCTGCAATAACATTCCAATTGATTTGTATTCGAGGAATTTTTGTAGAATTAAATTTCTCATTTACAACAGATACATATTTAATATAATCATTCATAAGATTCTTAATACGATCTGAACCAGCTTGAGGACAAACGTCAATACGTGCTTTCATTTTTCGATCTGCCCAAGAAAGATTCGAATATAACCACTGCGGAGGATTTATCGATGTATTCATTAATTTATTATAATCAAGATAAGGAATTAAATTTGGCATTCTTTCATCAAAGTTTAATAAATCAGGAGTATACGAAAAATTATCTTGAGTAACAAACCATCCTTTTCCATTTGGATTCTGTCTCTCTGTTGAATTACAAATATTAAATATTGTGCAAAATAAATTTTCTTTTGGCGATTGACCATAAAGTTCTAATAATGCTAAAACATTACCATCATAACATTGAGTAAAACCAGGTAGAACTGCAACGACAGGAATATTACTATTACGAAAAGCCATTAATGCTTCGTTTTTCATAAATCCAATTTCAGAAGCTTGAATTAGTATTGAACCATTATTATTTCGTAAATGTAATTCTAAATTAGGCCATAAACTAAAATTTGAATAACTATTTTCATAATGACCATTGATTAATTGTCCTTTTGGTTTATACCAAACATTTGATGCCAATTGATTTGGACCGAAGTCAAACTTACCGTTTCCAGTTAGAGATTGTGTTTGAACGACAATATTTTCCAAGTAAATTACAATTAATAAAGCAGAAACAATGGTAACAGATTTTGATAATACGAACATTATTCTTTTGAATAATTATTATTTACATCAAAACTAATTAAATTTAGTTTTTTTATTTGGTTTTATATCATCCAAAGAAAACATTGTTCGAAATATAATATTTATGATTCTAACATTTGATAAATAAATCTTTTTTCACCGTTACTATCTGGTGTTGCTGGTATGAATACAAGATAATAAATATTTATCTATTTTACCTGGACTCGACAGTATCGAAGGTAAATAAAAAACGTTTTAAAATAGACATAAAAACAGTTTAAAAGTTTTCGTGTATTTGACTGAAATCGAATATAGAAAGAAGAATAAAAAAAACAGACAACGAAGTGTGTAAGAAGTAAATACACAATCAAATAAATCTGTAGAAAATTCATTGAAAAAAAATTTGAAACAGAAAAGATCTTAAACCTTAATTTATAATTAGAAACAAAGTCGATAGTTTTCAAAATATCACAAATAATCATATGAGTATTTTCAATAACTATAAAATATTTCCTAAGAATCTATTGAAGTTTCTTTGATCATATTCTACTTTATTATGATATATAAAGCAATGAATGATAATAAATTCCAAGCAAATACTATTGTTGGTGTTCATCATAGAAAAAAGATCAGCTGGAAAATAATATCAACAAGCCAAGAAAAAAGTTTCAAAATGGGAAAGATATAGAGAGATCCTGTACGAAATACACTCGATTTTTATCATCACCGAAGATATCAAAAAATATAGACAATGCAAGAGAAAATCAGATAAAAAAGAATAATAAAATCTAACGAGAGAATTACAAAATCGGCTAAGTAACCAGGAAAATCGAATTCTAGTGCGTTTGATACAAAAAAAAAGAATAAAGAGAAAGTTCATACTGTATGAAAAACGAGAGCAGAAAAAAGCATCGTTATTCTAATGGATATGGTAAATTCAATCGGATAAGGATCAAAAAATGGTTCATCAAGTTCAGTCAAAATAACATAAGTACGTCGTACTGGAAGTTCAGATGTTGTTAATGAGTCAGACATGACGAATGGAATATTTTCATTTTCATTTCTTTCAGAATCAAATGATATACTCAATGATGAGTTGGATGATGTTGGTGGTAAAACAAGATTATTACTGTTCGCAGATACCATTGAAGTGATTGGTGATAATGATGGTGTTACATTTGTTACTGACTCTATGATCTATTGAATTATATGAGTGAATTGCAACTTTTTGGTACGATTATGCTTTTAGCTGTATTTGCGTAATAACTCTTGATCTATTCCACCGATTTTAATAATTTTTTTGTATTGTTATTACGCTGTCTGCGCCCCACTGCCACACCAAATGTCAGCCTTCTAGCTCATACTACCAAAAACTTGCAGATCTTACACTGTGAAAAAGTCACATTTTACAAGCGGACATGCGACAATAACGATATTTTCTAAATATGAAAAGCGAGGACAAAAATATAACGAATATGCCATTTTGTAGAACTTGAAACGCTCTTTCAAAGGATGTTTTTTGTATTTCTGACTTCTTCTTTTTTGCGTCCATTTGCTTTAAATATGAAATTACAGACACTTTACCATTTTATTTAGAACGATCTTATCGTTCAATTTGCTTCAGCTGAATGAAAGTGGAAGGAAAGCGAAGGTAAGCATTGAATTCTTGTACTTCCACAGCCTCAGTCACGCCCACACCCACATTCAATCATTTTACGTTCTACTTTTCGGAATGAATGACAAACTGAATTTTTACTTTCTTTTCTGTTTTTATGAGACTTTCGATCTTATTGAAACATTAACTGAGTAAAAACAACATTCCAACTAAAGGAGTAAAAGAATTTTTACAACGTAATGCACGATGTTTTTATCGGAGTAAGTAGAAGAAAAATGAATTCGCAAATACAAAAACATCAAATAATTCGGAGTATTTCTTCTCTTATTTATATCATAGAAGCAATGAACAATGATTTATTTTATCAAAAAAGTTCAAGTTTAAATAATGAGAAATTGAAATGTTAAGTTTGTTCAGTAGTAGAATTACGCAGAATAACGTTGAACAAGACGTAACATCGGATTAGCAAAGTATTCCGTCATCCACGTCCTTTTGTAGACCATGATTTTGTTCACTCGTCGACTTTGACCACTAATTACAATAGACGAAACGGCAAGAAGTTGATTACGAACTTGACTGATTTCATAGAATTTATTCGAAGAGTTTCCGCACAACGCTGGATTATTGAAAAAAACTTTATCTTCAAAGACATCTGGACTAAATACATAACACAGAGCGATTAGTTGTCGAATTTCATCAGCAGATAAATATCTCCAACTGTTATAGCTACTCAAACGATTCATCTGTGGAGTCATATTGCATTCAATTGCTCCACATACACACTTGAAGTAATACATCAATTTTGCAATATCATTGTTTGGTACGTTTGCTGTAGATCCTACGTCTTTGATACCTATGCGATTTGCTTGGATCATAGCCATAACTAATATTTTCTATTCAAATAACTGTACAATTGTTGTAATTTGAAATAAATGGATGGCAGAATGGGTTACTTCTATACTTTTTATATTGAGAAGTATGAAAATCTTCTTCCTTGTGACATCAGACATCAACGCCATGTCGTCATTATTGATCCCAATGCTTCGGTCACGCTGAATCCACAGAAGTTCGATTCGTTGAATTTTTATTTTACTTCCTAGAAATGGAAAAGAACGGAACATGTGATTGTCTAATCACGTTGCCGTTTGGTTTTTGTGTACTTTTTAATCGTGCAAGACCTCATTATTTCCAAGTGACTACACCCTTAAGTTGTATTGGAATCTGCCTAGTAGGAACAAATAGGCGAATTATATGTAAATATTGTTCACATGAATTTCGAGCTGTGTTGGTTGTGTTGTAATATCGGTATATTACAAATACTCGTATTTTCTATACGGTAGATATATGTACTCGTGATGAAAATTCATATTACTGTGACGACCCAGTGAAAAATATTCGCTGATTTCAGTCGAATTATTTTGCAACAATACCCAATCCGTAATCGGATTGATAATTTTGATTATAATCGATCGTCATTTAACCCAAACTTGATGTTATTGCTAGTTCACTGAAAATTAGTTTAATTGAAATCCGGATTGTTCTGTAGCGCAATTCAAATTATCAATCGATTGGCAATGCGAATTTTACTGGAAAACAATCCGATTTCAATTAAACTAATTTCCAGTGGACTAGCAATAACATCAAGTTTGGGTTAAATGACGATCGATTATAATCAAAATTATCAATCTGATTACGGATTGGGTTTTGTTGCAAAATAATTTGATTGAAATCAGCGAATATTTTTCACTGAGGAGCTTCACTAAATAGTTACTCATGTGAATAAATTAAACGACTAAATTCTGTTTAATTATTTGTACACTACTTAATACCACTCCCCTGGGTGTGGTACATAAAGGTGTAAGCCGACGCCGCGGTTGGCGGAGACGCCTCGAAAATAAAAATTGTTTTGGTTCACCGGCGGCGGCTTAAAATGTTTAGATGCTATTTTTAACAAGTTTCGTAATGTTGAGAATTATGCAACAAAAAAGGGAAAAATGATAATATAGAACGTTCTTATTAACAGTTAGATCAGAAGAATCCAAAATATTGTTTCTGAGTATCGAAAATATTCAAAAATTTAGTATTTCTGCTTATATGACGACGGCGACTCAGCTGCTCGGCTTACATCGCTAGTGGCAGCGTTTCTAACAACAGGTATCAGCCTTTGTGACACAGTATTCATGATACTTACTCAATCGATTTGATACTCTGTTTTACACTTTGGTCATAAAAACAAAGTATCGAGCAGATACCTGCTGAAGAAAATTTGCACTTTGCTTTTCATTCTATGGAAACTTCGAAATCCTCAATTTTTTTATTAATAGAGATCTATTGTATTTCATGCTCCGACATCTTTGGACATATCATATTATGCGTTAAAACATTTATCTATATGCATATCAATTGTTGTTTTTACGAATCGTAATAACAACAATGACAGTCTAACCGGAGCAATCTATACCTTGGATACTTTATGATACTTCGTTTGAAAAAACAAAGTATCATTTTGCACTTAGCTTGCAAAAATGCTATGCAGTTTTAGATTTTGTTTTAGATTTCTATTAGAAATGCTGGCTATAGTGGTACATATATCATCATAGATGAGAATTAGAGACATCTTTCACATGTTTTTTTTATATTGTGTAATAATATACATGCATTACAAAAGAAAATAGAATTTCTTAATAAACATTAGTGTTAAAATAGTTTTTCAAAGCAATATTTAAACTCCAAGTAACATTAAAAAAGCAGATTTTTATATTTATTTTTAATTAGTCAATTTCTAATAACCAATTAAATTACTTAGAACTTAACGATAGCAGCTGATATATTAATTGTTCCTCTAGCTTTCTTTTGCCTTCGTAGTGAGTATATAAAGGTTTGTTTTACAGATAAAAAGTTCTATTGAAAATTTTTCTTATCAATCGATTAATTATGTATTGACTATTTTAGATTTGTATAGTCGTAGTTTATTTTCCTTTTTTTTCTGTTTTATTTCTCACTTTCTTGTTTATATTCGTTTGATTTTATCTTTCATCGTTTTTCTCTTTCTCTTGTTACAATGACATCGGTACCAACTAAATTATATCATCATCATGGTAAGCAAAAAAAAGGATCCGAAGAGAAAAAGAAAACAGTTATTTTGCTTTAATTCAATCAATTAGATCATTATCAACGAGGATCAAATAGTAAATTGTTAACAACATCGATGAATACTATAAATACAAGTGACGATATGATTCTGATGAAAGTCCAGCGAGAATTGGGCATTATTGAAAAGCTTTGTTCAACATATGGTTTTGTGTATTGTTGTCATCGTGATGGCCGCTATTTTTTTCACTTTAGTGAATATAAAAATGATATCCAACAAGCTAAAATAGGAGGTAAAGAATATCGATGAGCAAAATGATTAAAACTAATTTAAATAAAAAATAATAGATGTAGTCGAATTTGAAACAACCATTGATAAACGAAAGAAAAAGCCAGTTGCTGTTAATATTATACCTGCTAGTTCAGAAATAGTAGGTGAAAATCGCGTAGAAGGCACTATTGCAGTAGTTGCCCGACTACAACAAGTACAAAATGAGGTAACTATTTTTGTTTCTGTTGTCTTGCATTTATTTCTTCTTTTTTTGTAGTTTCCACCATTTGATTTTATCCCTGATGGAAAAGTAACTTATGTAAAAAAAGGTGAAACTTATTTTTTACCGTACGGTCTCACTGATCTGCAAGATTCAACTGTTCAAGTAAAAGTTGGTGATCGAGTAAGTATTTCAAATAAAATTTATCATCACTGTAGGCTTTTCTTTTCTCATCAAGGTTTCATTTAATGTTGGCCAAGATCGTCGTACCAATCAATTTTTTGCACGAAATGTTGTACTTCTCGATCAACCGATTCCATCGACGTCATCAACTATAAAACGTTATCGTGGTGTTATATCAACCATGAAGGATAGCTTTGGTTTTATTGAACGTGAAGATGCACTTAAAGAGATATTTTTTCATATCACCGAGTTCGGACCTACTGCTACTGCAACTATGATTCAACCAGGTGTAGAAGTGGAATTTGATATTCAAGATCGACATGTATGTGTTATGTTAGCGATTATTTCTGAAGGCATTTGAATCGAAAATCAATCTCCATAGAGTCTGATAGTTGCTACAAGCTACTATATTTGAGTTTCTCGGAAATCTATTTGATATAATTAATTGTTTTGCGCCATTCATTATTGTGTACAGCACGAAGTACTTGCTACATGTCTAAATATATAGTTGGAGTGAGAAGTCGCGAAATTAGAAATTTGAATTAAATGAATTTTTCTTTTATTTAGAATAAAGAAGTCGCTAGTAATATAATTATATTACCAAAAGGTACAGTTGAATTCGATGAAATTGATAAAACACCTCATATTGGTCGTATATTACAACCCTTACAAAATAAATTAAAAAAATCAGAGAACGCATTAGCTGGTCGTTTAATTTACGATGCATTAGAAAAGTAAAAATTTATTTTTTATTTCTATTTTATTTTATTTTAATACTGAACAAATAGAAAAATGTCAGAATTACCATTTGGTGACCGTGATCGTTGCGGTTTATATACATTGCTTGATAGTGATATTGTACAATTTGTTATTGCAAAAGATAAACGTGATGGTATGATGCGTGCTACACAGATATCGTTACTTGATCAAAGTTTTCTTAAATCAAAAGAACAACGACAGATAGTAAAAGATTTTGCGTGTTTTTATTTTGTAAAAAATTTATCTAATTTCTATACTTTTAGGGTATTGTGATCAAATTAGATACTACAATAGGTGGTCAGATTAAATATTTATCATCAGATCAGATTGTGTCATTTCGATTTAGTGAAGTTATGAAAGATAATTTCCAAATAACAGAAGGTGACCTATTGGAATTTACATTAGCATCGAATATAATTAACGGGGTTTGTTTAATTGATTGTTTTTTAATTTTTAATTGTTTGTCTATATTCATTGATATAAAGGATTTACCACAAGCTATTCGAATTAAATTAATAGCAAAAGATAGTCTAACGAATATCAATGGTCACGAATTAAGATTAATGGGTATTGTTGAACGTGATGCCAATGATGCACGATTAGAACGAAATGGTCGTTCCAATGAAGCCTCTGAAACTAAACAAACCAATGGTAATGATACAGTTTCATCGTCTATTAACAATCGTCAACAAGAACCAGGCCTGATTCGATATGTACATCAGAGTAATGAATCTACCATACAATATTTATCAACTAATCTCAGCAATACATCAGCACTATATTATGGAGATAAAGTAAATACTTCAATGCTAGATTAACAAGAGTATCATAATTTGATTAATGATTTGTAATCGACATTGACTACTATGAAAAGTATTTGAAAGCAAAAAATTGAATGCGCTTATTTGAATATTTAGGTGGAATTCAATATAACACCGGGTAGTAAATTAGCTTTGAATGTAGCATTAATCGAACGAAATCGTGTTCATGGTTGGATTGCAATTCTTCGTGAAGGAAAAGGCTTTATTGAACAAGGTACTACAATGGGCAGTATTGAACCAGTTGCATTTTCCATGAGTTCATTTACGGGTGACAATATACAAGTAGAATTAGGTGATGAAGTTGAATTCAGCTTAAGAAAAATATCTAGCCGTCTAGTAGCGGAAAATATTCTCAAAGTATCATCAACTATTAATAATTTCTATGTAAGTAAAGTTTTGTATTATAATGCTGTATCAAGAAAGATATTTCTATACAACAGTCGATTCTTCCAACAATACATTGTGGTCGTGTTGTAACTCCAGTTCGAATGATATCCAATGATGAATGTGAAGTATTTGGCCGAATCCAAAAGATAGCTGATGATGGTATACCAGGTGAATGCTTCACATTTAGTATCACAGGGGTTAAAAACAAACGTGTTATTTTATTACCGAATGATTCAGTAACATTTTCGGTTGCTGTTGGACTGGACTATTCAAGACGTGCTGTGAATATTATTTTAGAAAATGAAACGCGTAAAGGAAAAGTTGATACAGTTAAAGGACAGGTAATATCAAGTTTTTTTCTCAAGAGCAAAGTAAAACGAAAGTTTTCTCTGATTTTTAGTTTGGTTTTATTGATTTTGCATGTGAAGAAAATAAAAAAATCTTTTTTCATAATTCCGAAATTGAATCCGGAATTGATTTACGAGCCGGTGATGAAGTTGAATTTTATGCTCAATATAACCTGAAAAGTGGTAAACCATGTGCTAGTCGATTACGTCGTGTTAAGTAAGTTTTGACCATTGCAGAATTTTATATAATATTTTAATCTTGTTTTTCTTCTTTAAGTAATCTTCAACGACCCGATCGATTAATTACAAAACTTAAATCGATTAATTTCGATGAAAATACACGACAAAAATTAGTTATTATCCGACAGCCACGAAATGCTGATGAGAAATCAAAAGGATTCACTAGCGTTCGAAGCGAACGAGCGCCTGGCGTACTGATAAAAGCACAAAATTAAAATTCCATCAAAACAACCGAATCTCAGTTTATCAAACGAAACAAACAATAGATACACATTATCGGGGTTCTTTTTTAGTCCTATTGAAAAGTTTATTTCTCGCGTTTTTCTTTCCATCTCTTGGTATGTTCTTTGGATACTGTGCCACCATGTCCGATTATTTTTCTCCTTCTTATAAGTAATCTATGTATTTGAAGTCATTTTTGTTTCATGACGTCTATTTCATTTATGTCTTTTGTCTATCTACATGTATGGATGTGAGAAAAAAAAGGGATAGATGTGAGAACGGTCAAAGTGAATGTTTTGGCCTACTTTTTTTCTTTTCTAAACAAAAAATATATGTAATCAGGCCAAAAAGTTCGTTCATCAAAGACTTTGTTTATATGCATTAATAACAACATCGATTGCATGTCTGTATGATCTTCCACAGCATTATTATGCCGATAATCCATAACTGGTGATATAGTCATCATAAAAACGTGTTTTATTGAATATTTTCACTTCATCAAATTGCAAATAGTCATACAAATGAAAGATATTGAAAGACAGAGAGAAGAAGCTGTCAACTAGATAATAAAATAGAATCACAAGAATATTATCTTTTATGTAATAGAAAAATTCTCAAGAAGAAACGGACAAATCAGTGATACCAAGTTTTAATACGGTTGGTATAATACATTGTTCTGTCTGAATTACATTATGAAATAAACAACAGATACCATAAAAATGTAAATAAACAGCAGCAATAACAGCAATATGCAAAATTTGATGGCTATGGCCAACT
The DNA here is from genome assembly GCA_905331475.1 of Rotaria socialis. NCBI lineage: Eukaryota > Metazoa > Rotifera > Eurotatoria > Philodinida > Philodinidae > Rotaria > Rotaria socialis. The sequence goes on along the minus strand of CAJNYU010001913.1, from coordinate 102,076 downwards.
ATATCAAAGCGACCTGTTATTATAAAATATGAAAAAAAATCAAAACATTAATAATTCTTTCTCTTGTTTTTTCTTCTTACCAGGAAAACATCGTTCCGGTATTCGAATTGCATAAACAACACCACCGGCAATATATATCACAGCCATAATGCATAAATATAAGAAACCCATTTCAAACATGCGCGATAAACCATGAAGAATGCAAGCATGAGTTGCTGGAGCTACACCTTATAAACAAAAAAAAATGAGATAAAAGTGTTTCAACAGTTAAAGTCAATTTTATTTAGTATACCATAAAGACCAAGACCAATAAATAAAATAGCTTTAAATGGACGATAACGTGGCTTTGAACATGCAGCACTGCTTGTACCAATCATTGATACAATTGAAAGCACGAATAGTACACTAATGTAGATAGCTTTTAATTGAAAAGAACAATAAAACAAGTAATGAATAACAGGAACCATTGAACCAAATATTAAAATATTTATTCCTATAGAAACGAAAAGACCTTTTAGTATTTTTGCCGCTTTCTCAAGATAATTTCGAATCGATATACACAAGAGTTTGATAGATGTCTTGCGTTGATTTTCACCCATCGGATAGTGTGCAAGACTATACAACCTATCTAGCATACGCGCGAATCATTTCAATGGATTTATTCGAAACAAAAGGCCTATCTAGTAGAAATATTCAATCCAAAGCTTTCGATAGCCTAAACCCACTCATAAAAATATTATAATACACGTATTCTTCTTGTTAGCCTACCTAGATAATCAAGTTTCGAAGCGATAACTAAAACACTTGGTGAATAATTAATAAATATGTGTAGTAAAGTTGAAAATGTTAAACATAATATAGCTGATATAAAGAAAAAACTAAATGATATCAAATCACTTAAATCCATTTGATGATAGTTATCAATAAGAAAAAGTATATATGTTACACAAACACAGAGTGCACCAATTAAATGTGTCCAAATATTAACTGTTTCACTATGTATTGATGCGATTGATATCAGACATTCGCTTACAGAATTAGCGGGTGGTCGATGTTTTTGTAGTAAAAACTGATTATCACCAAGCCACTCTATTTTAATTGAAAGAAGAAAAAGAAAACAATTTGCTCATCTCATAGATATAAGTGTCCGATTAGAGTAATTGCTTTTTTTGCATTACCTGGCAAGCCCCAATGTGCAATATATCGTCGACGAAGAACATTATCGATTGAAGCTTGTTCGATTTCATAAGTAGATCTTAATGGCTGATATTCATGATCAAATATGGGTGCAATATCATAATGAACCGAACGTTTGGTATGTGTTGGTTTGTTAAGAAAAGAAAAATCTTGTTCATCAGTTGTAATTTTTAAACGAATATTTCGATAATCATTATCTTCATCATCATGAAATCTTTCAATTTCATCTTGAACTGCTTGAATTTTTCCTAATGGCATCGGCATAGTGTTCTTTGAATAAACCTATCGGACGAAAATAAATGATAATGTTGTTTGCCAAATGAAGATCTCATATGAAGACAGGCAGACAGCTAAGAAGGAAAGAATCATTGGCAACATTGAACAACCAATAAAATGGTTTCCATCGATAGCAGAAAAAGAGATTTTTCTTCTTCTTCTCCTTCTTCTTCTTCTTCTTCTTTTAATATGCCAACCGTCGTTTCAAATTACCTCATTTGAACTAATTATCTGAATACTTTGCTTCAATTTTCTTCATTCGCTCTTTTTATCATTACTTCATTATCAATTAGTAATAGTGAAAATTGGTATTCGGACTATTTATCTATGAGTACCAAATGAACTGGCTGAAAGGAAATATTATGACTAGCGAACAACTTTTGATTATATAGAAGCACCGGATGTATATGTTGATTGCGGAAGATTTCTATGCTTCACTGCTGATTTTAGATTGCTGTCGGAATCTTCAATGAATTTCCTTTTGTCAATAAAGGTTGAACCGAGAGAAAATAATCATCACGATATGCTGCATAATTGTAGTTCGTTATCAATAGAAAGGCGAATTCTTCTTTGTAGATGCAATGCTTCGTTTGATTATTGGTGTTTTCTTCAAGTTCTCACATTCAATATATAAATAAGTGGCTTCGTTAGTTTATTTTATCATAAGTTGCAATGCAGATTATTCTTATTCATGTGAATCAGAGTATTTCAACACGTGAAACGTGATTATATTTCGGAAGTCACCAGCTATTACATTATTTTATATTCAAAATGAAATAAGCAGCTCTCGTGTTGCTTGATTGTTTCCTTCTAAAAGCATTTACTAGCACGCAGAGTTCTAATTTTGTTTTTGTTTTTGTATGCCTTAACAGCGATTTAACAAGTATTTGCATTATTACCATATTCAGTGGCTAGAACAAGTAGGCTGAAATATAGGATGTAATAGAATTCTATTTTTTTTCTTAAAAACTAACGGGCGAGACAAAGGAAACTGTCGGTTTTCGATAAGGTGTTTTCTCAAGTTAGATTCGACTAGAAAGATTGATTCTGATGTTGAAAGATAGAGAATTTTGTGTAGAATTTATTGATATGTTTCCTTTTAACTCAACGTTTGTCGTTTCTTAGTAGCATAAAAATTACTGAATACCACAAACACATCGACTGCTCAACAACAAAATCAGAAATGCGTAAAAATCAATTTTATCGAGTTAGGTTGAGTAGAAAATTTTCTTTCTTATAGTGAGACATGTAGAATATTTGGTGCATCTAATGGAGCATTAGGTTTGGTTGCCTCTCCATCGCAAAGTACAAGACATCGAAAAGACGTCCTGGGTCAACGGAATCGAACGTTTTTTTCCCAATTTTATCAAAAGTCAGCTTTAGAAAAATATGAATTTTTTTATCAATAGATGCATAATTTCAAGCTCTACAAAATGTACTTCTTTATAAGGGCGGACGTCCTTTTCTAGCTGAATAACGATGTCGACATGTTTCGCTTGACATGAAAAGGCACAAAAAATTAATAATTAGGCATATTTTTTATGCGGTCTTTTAAATAGTAAAGCTTTGCACAAAAAATTCGTTTTGTATCAAAAGAAACAAATACGTTGATCTACTTTTCATAGTGTGCCTGGATAGCGCATAGAAAATTATTTAACAAATACAAATGACATTTTATTGTAGTCAAGTGCTAAACAGTCGATGTTTTCTGTGGCATTCAGTAATTTTTATGCTATCAAGAAACGACAAACGCTGAATTAAAATAAAATATATTAATAAATTCTACATAAGAATTCGCTATCTTTCAACATCAGAACCAACCTTTCTAGTCGAGTCTAACTTGAGAGAACACTTCATCGAAAACCGGCAATTTCCTCTGCGTCACCAGTTAATTAAACAAAATTCTAAAGAATAGCTTGAATTGATTATTATTGTTTCGAAGAATGATCTACTATTAAAACAAAAAATGTTCATTTTCCTTATTGAACATAATACAAGTATTGAGTGTTTTGATTAATTAAATCTGCTCATTTGATAGATTACTGACATCCTAGAATGAACTCAAATGGATACCTTTAATCCGAGATAATAAAAAGAAAAATATTTTCACATCTATATATATATATATATATATATTGTAAAAAGAAATACTCCTAGAAACTTGTTGTGGACACTTCATTAGTTAAAATGACGTGTGCTCTCCTGTCATGTGTTTCTTGTTTGAATAAATATTTTAGTAAAAATATCTTAATTCGAAGTGTCTGTCCATATGTAACACACCAGACCTTACAATTGAATTGGGAAAATCTTATAGTTGTTGCGACAAAATCGAATAGTACTATGAGAGGTGGGTGTTTCAACTTCTTAGTCTATCATTTAGTGAAATGCTCACTTTCGTGTCGCATCAATGATCTACAACCAACTCTTTTCATGTTAATAAAATCTAAACATTTCATTATACGTATAATCATCAGTTTTAAACAATTGATGAATACGTATTGTAATTATATAAAATGACAATATTCATTCTACTATTATATAAGTGATTCCTTTATCTCGTTTATTTAATTATTCTCAGCCAATCATAGCAACATAGTTAGAGCTACTATCAATGTTAAATATAACATTTTATCACGTTCGTGCTTTAATATGTATGTTCGTTTTCCTAATAACTTCATTTTCAACCAGTAAAGTCATCAAGACAGAGTAAAATAAAAGCCACGATGCAAAACGGTAATGGTAAATGTGATCATCATAATTTGTTATCAGATGGTTTAACACAAAAACAATTATTTGAAAATAATGATGGCATCACTTATAATGATTTTATTATTCTACCCGGTTTCATAAATTTTTCATCGGATAGTGTTTCACTTCAATCGAAACTTACGAAAACAATTACTATCAAAACACCATTTATATCTAGTCCGATGGATACTGTCACAGAATCAGGAATGGCTAGTAAGATATAAAGTAAGCATTGATAGAGAAGACGGGAAAATGTCATTTATTTTAGTTGCAATGGCATTGAATGGTGGCATAGGAATCATTCATCATAATTGTTCGGTTGAATATCAAGCAAGTGAAGTCAGACGTGTTAAACGGTATGAACAAGGTTTTATCACTGATCCTTTGATTCTTGCACCGAACAATACAGTTGCAGATGTTTATGCGATCAAGAAACTGCATGGTTTCTCTGGTAAAAATAAATACGTTTCATCCTATTTATTTTATATTATGAATATATAAAAGGTATTCCGGTGACAGAAAATGGAAAAATTAATAGCAAATTATTAGGTTTAATAACATTCCGGGATATTGACTTTTTGCCTAAAGATCAATGGTCAACAATTCCTGTTAGTCAAGTAATGACACCCATTGAAGAACTTGTTACAGCTAAAAATGATCTTACACTTAAAGATGCTTATCATATTTTACAACGTAGTAAAAAAGGTTTGTTTGTTCAAAATTATTTATTTTTTCTCGTTAAGTCTTTAACAATTACTAACAAATCATATAGGATCAAATAACACGCCTATCTCTAATCATAAGTTTCTTGTTGGAATGCAAAATAAGCTGTATAAAGAAATGCGTAAGAGTGTTGAGTACGAGTTTTTCTCTTACAGATAACACTTTTTTCTTTTATCGCATATTTCACATACTTGATAATTTTCAAGGCAGAGATGTGACTTTTCTCATTCTCCTTCAATCTATATGAAACGGTTCATTTGTTCGTGCTTTATTAGAATGAAACAAACTTTTGAGATTTTCGATCTAAAATCTACTCAGTAAAGTTTGAAGAGGAATGTGTTCATTTTAAATAAACTCTTTTAGGTAAATTACCTATTATTGATTCCAATGGGGATCTTGTTTCATTAATTGCTCGTACTGATTTGGAAAAAAATCGTGATTATCCATTAGCATCAAAAGATAATCGTCGACAATTATTATGCGGAGCAGCTATAGGTACACGAAAAGAAGATGAAAAACGTCTTGAAGCACTCGTACAAGTGGGTGTTGATGTTATTGTACTTGATTCATCACAGGGAAATTCTATCTATCAAATTAATATGATAAAACATATAAAAAATCTCTATCCACATATACAAGTTATTGCTGGTAATGTTGTTACACAAACTCAAGCAAAAAATTTAATTGAAGCTGGTGCTGATGCGCTTCGTGTTGGTATGGGTAGTGGATCAATCTGTATCACACAAGAAGTTATGGCTGTTGGACGAGCTCAAGCTACCGCTGTTTATAAAGTAGCTGAATATGCTCGTCAATTTGATGTACCCGTTATTGCTGATGGTGGAATATCATGTGTTGGACATATTGTTAAAGCATTAACATTAGGAGCTAATTGTGTTATGATGGGCTCGTTATTAGCTGGTACACAGGAAGCACCTGGTGAATACTACTATCAAGATGGTGTTCGACTTAAGAAATGTAAATAGATTATTCTTTTCTTTGACTTTTGTAAAATATAAGTTACAGGAAGTACTTCTATCTTTTTTTTTTACATTTTAATCACACATAAATTAAACGAAGATTTTTTTTCTTTTAAATAATTAGATCGTGGCATGGGCAGTCTTGATGCAATGAATGCATGCCAAGAATTATCTGCTGCAAGTCGATATTATTCCGAAGGTGATCATGTTAAAGTTGCGCAAGGTGTTGCTGGAAGTGTTGTTGATAAGGGGAGTATTCATCGATTTATTGGTGGTTATCTTTATACAGGTGTACAAAAATCATTCCAAGATATTGGCTGTCAATCAGTTAAACAATTACATGATGATTCTCAAAAAGGTATCATTCGAGTTGAAAACCGTACGGCATCAGCTCAACTTGAAGGTGGCGTACATAATTTGCATTCCTATGAAAAAAAACTTTTTTAAAGCAAACTTTTTTTATATTGGATACGTAATCATTCCAAAGCTTAGACCTTTTGCCTGTTCTTTTTATATAATTGTGCATCATTTGAGGATGTATCCATTCCGATTTTTTGTTCGCAATCTACGCAGATTCTTTTATTTATACATAAATCTATTAAAAATATACTTAGCTAAGTGCATGATTCAAAGTGCTTCAGCATTTTAAATCTCATTAAAACTTATCTTTTGTGTTACATCTATTCATATAATGCAGGAGATGCACAAAAGTGAAAAAGAGTTACTCATGTTCATTCATAGCCATCTTACTGAATTGAAGTAGAAATAATCATTGTTTTAAAAATTTATTCTATCTATTTTTCATTGACAATCATGATAGCTTCATGATAGGTGATGACTGTCAATGTCTGCATGCTGAATATCAAGATAAACCATGCAAACTTCTAAAGAACGTTAACCTCTAGTTTTTGTTTTAATTGAGCGAATTTTCTGCGTAGGGGTTAAAATCCAGTTACTATTATAAAATAGATTTTCTTTTACTTGAGGATTGTAATAAAATATAATTTAGAAGGGAAGATTTTTTGATCCATACCGACGATAAAAGAAAGCCTTTAAGTGCTCTTATGCCCATTTATTTGTGCAATCTTCTGTAAAAGAAACAGTAGATAGGAATGTGTCGTTCCGCTGATGTCACTCTTGAAGAAGTTTCTTGTGTGAAAACTATACATCTATCAGTATATCTAATTCACTAACGAAGCATAAGTTCAAATTATGTCTACAGTAGCTTTGTCAGCAACAATAGGAATGTATGGTTATGTGGCTACATTTTCGTTGGGTATTGTTGGACATTCATGCAGCTTATTGACATTTTCTCAACGTCAATTACGTTCAACTTCTACTACTATTCTCTTTCTTAGCATTAAAATATTTGATATGTTGTATTTATTTATGAGTCTCTACGATTTTTTTCTCATCAATCCTAGTTTATCTCAATTAAGTCCTTATTGTATCTCATTGTGCAGATTTCGAACATTTACCATAAATTTTGTTCAAACAATATCACCATGGTTATTAATTTACATAGAATTCGATCGAGTAGTTCGTGCTCGATTACCACATCATACAAGACAACTATGTACAAAAGAAAATGTCCTTATATTACTCCTTATGACCATTGCATGTACTGTAGCATTCAATAGGCATGTCCTTCAATCATCTTTTAGTACTGCATTTCCATTCAATCGTATTACTTGTGGTCCAGCACGTGTAAATCTAACTGATTATACTATATTCTACTTTTTAACATGGCCTGCTCTAGAAATATGCACCAATATTCTAGCACCAGCATTTCTAAGGATCGTTTGTCTGATTGCTATTTATTGACAAGTACGAAATGCAGTATTAGTTCGTCATAATCAACAGTTTCAAAATCAAATGCTTCTTCTGATGTTATCGAAAATCGCTTTGTTTCTTATATGTACATTACCCTATGGTGTCTATTGTATGCTCATGTTCAATTCTGTTAATCAACAGAATACCACAGAATACTTTACATTCTTAATAGTCACTGCTATACTAACTATATTCTTGAATGCGAACTTTTCTATCACTTTTTATATTCATTGTTTGACATCGACTTTATTTCGACAGATATTTTTCAACATTCTCAAAACTTATATACGTCAGCGGCAAGCTATTGTTCAATCAACTGTAGACATAACTGCAAAGATGCAACAATTTATGTTATAAAATCATTTGACTTTCTTTGTTAATTCCCACGATCATTTCTATTCTGTCAAAGATGTATGCTTGACATAGCGAATTAGTTGTTGAATGTCTAAGACAATAATCAAACCAAGGTATATGTAGATTACATTGACTATTAATTTTGAAATGGAAACATTTTGTATTATTTGAATCTGTTAAACATGAACAATGACTTAATCGATTGACGTGATTATTTTTTAAATTCCATTTATATTCATATGGTAAAATATTTAATGAATGATTATGACAGTTCATTTTCTGTGTACGATTACAATATTTAATTAATTGATCATTACGACGAATCATTTGTCCTTTGGGTACTAACAAATAATCAATTGGTAAACATGAAAGAATATCGAAACCTTGGCAATTGACTGCTTTTATATTTCTTTTAATTTCAATTTGGTAAACTATGGAATAGATTTCAACATAATGTATTTCAATATTTGTATTTTCACATAGAAAACCAGTTGCTAAATCATTAGGATACCAATATTTCTTATGCATTATACAATGCATAGGATATGAATTTAAATGAAGAAATAATACTATTGAAATCAATAATAATACTAAAATAAAACTACATAGAAATTCATAGAACGATAAATATGAATAATTATTATTTATTGCCGTTTTATAGGATAAATCATCAAAATCATCAACTTGTACAGATTTATTTGTTAAATGCGTTGAAACAGGTAGTAATGGTGCATAATAATTTGTTGAAAATGCTGATGTACGTTCAAGACGATCAAGTATTGTTGGTTTCATTTGATGTATTGTATCCGTTTCGTTTTGACGTTTTATTTGACCTAGTAATTTCAAATATTTAAGACCAGTTCGAAATGGTGATGGTTCTTTACGTTGATGATCTTTATCGTTGAATGGTACTATTGGTTGAAATAAATACTCTGTCGATTTTCGTCGATGATATTCCATAGAATGATTTGATTTTAATCGAGATTTAGTAGATTTAAATTTATCAGCATTCATTGATTATAACTTCCAAAAAAAAAAAGAACGCAAATGTCTTACTTCATTAATTAAACGATGAGTCATAAATCAGACAGTAATGAAAACGATCTCATTCATGCGACTAACGTATCAATATTATTTAAACAACAAGAAAATGCCAAGTACTTTAATCGGTGAAATTATTGATCACCTACACATCTTAACATCATTTTGACATGAAAATGATCACAGCTATTTGATAGCGGCATTTATTGTTCTTTTTCAAGTATCTCTAATTTGGAAAATTGTTCGATATGATCGTTCGTAGAAGCAGCTGAATATGATTATCTTTCGATATAGCTCACGAATCGGACTGTTATACGGAAAAAATAGACGAGTACAAAACGGAAACGAACAATCACTAGAAGAAAAAAATAGATCGCTGTCTCTCTCTCTCTCTCTCGTTTCTTTGCCTCTATATGAATTTTTGTTCTCTCATTCATCAGTCGTCAACACAATGAACACTTTGACTGTATAAATGTATTCATTTCGTTCGCAGAGAATTCATTCAGCACGATAATAAACAACTCTCGTCAATAAAATGTGTTCAAATGATTCTTCAACAACAACTCGTTCAATTATAACAGATTATTTCAATTGGCGTTTAACAAATAAAACAGCAGCAACAACAACTAATCGTTTATATATGATTATACGTAGTATAGCGTCGGATTGTGAAACAAAGTATTATTCTCAACAGCCACCATTTTATTTTCGTGTTTCATCATCATCATCATTAATCGATGTGGAAAATAATCATCATGAAATAGCTAAAGAATTATTCGGCGATGGAGCAATAACATGGAGTCGAATTATAACATTTATCTCATTTTCAGCTATACTAGCTGAATGTCTTCTAAATCAACAGCAGCTAAATATAGATTTCGTTATCTCATCTATTATTGATTGGACCACAAATTTTATTGACGCAGATCTTTATATATGGCTTGAAAGTCAAAATTATTGGGTAAATTGATTGAATTATAAAATCTTGAAAATCAATTTCTCTGTATTTGTTAAGGCTGGGTGTTTGAAATTTTATGAGAAAACAACAACACAACGAAGAAATTCTATTAGTCGTTATGCAAGTATTCTTGGCACTTTAAGCAAGTATATTTTAATCTTACAGAGAGATAAAGAACTTTTTGTTCTCATGAGAACATACTGACGAATAAGAAACATACACGAATCTTGAGTCTACTACCTACTGAGATAACGTGATAACATTTATAGAAGTATCCGTATTTTATCCTTGAAAAAAAGAAACGAACTACCTATACTCAGTATGACACATTTGTTCATATTTTAGGTATGCTAACATTCGGTGTATTGTACATGAAACGAATATAAATGCTGTTGTTATACTGTAGTTCAATTAATCGCAATGATTCGTCTTTTTTCTTTTATCACTCTTGTTATTGTACTTGTTCTTTTACTAAATAAATACTTGAAATTTATTTTGGTTCTTCACTGCCTGAATTTGATGTGAAACTCATAAAAAGTTTATGCTGTTAGATTTCTATCATAAATTGAATGGTACATGCAATTTTTTAAAAGCGATAATATCGATTGAACTTCTTGTATTTGAAAAGATGTATTTCAACTAGAATCTAATTGATATTAAGAAGGATGCAAAGGTTAACAGCAGTACAAAAAATTTTCCGTCTGGAGCACTTGCGTGACTATTTTTTTGAATGATAATAAAAAAAAAGTTGATTGATATTTTTTGATGAGTAAAAATAAATGATGAAATCTTCTACGGTGCAATTTGATATTATGACATCTTTATAAAAACTTCAAATTGAGCACAACTTTTTGTAGCTCGTACTTTCAATAAAATGCAATATTGTGAATACATAGCTAAATGTGCACTGATTAAATAGATTTACTGGAAGAAACATACATAAATCAACATCATAATATGCCTTTTTCTTCATCTTCATGATAAAGAACAGTACTTTTTATGGCTACGACAAAATCCTTTCACTTTTAATAACCTTATCTTGATATTTTTTCTAACGCAAGACTCTATTTTATATTTGTCTTTATTGTTATCTTTTTTCATCATCCATTAATAAAACAGCAAGTTATTTATCACATTCACGTTTTAGAGAACTTTTATAAATTTGTTTAGCATATCACCTTTGAAATAACATCGCCATGGGCTCTGCAGGAGGTAAGAATAAAAAACCTGCACCCATTAAGATTGAACCTAAAATGCCATCTCCGGCACCATCTGAAGGCAGTGATGATAATGACAACGAAAACCTTTCATCACATGAAGATCCAGATAACGATCAGGAAGACGCCGAATCCTCATTAAGCGAAGATTCTGCGAATAGAGACAACGCACCATCACTTTCTAATAGTCAATTACAACCATCGGCTCCGGCTCATAGCCAACAAGTAGGTAGAGTTCATACAAACACTTCAACTTACTCTCGTACTTCATCCAATAGAAGACGCAACTCGAGGAGTATGTTCATCTGATTGATATTTTTGAAATTTATTTAGGAATATTTTTGTTTTAGTTGTCAGAAGCGCTGGGAACACTACCTCGTCTGATAGTGAAAAAGAACTTGATCAAGGTAGTTCGCATCGAAATTCCATCCAGGGTAAAAATGATGCATCTGGAAGGAATGATGCATTAAGAACAAATCAGGGACATGCTTTAAATTCTCCAAATAATTATACCGACCAATTGCACACAATAACTATTGCTGGGCACGATAGCAAAAGCAACTATTGTGATCATTGTCCTCATTGTGAAGCCTACAAGCAAAAAGTCAATGCAAACAGAGGCCCAACACCACAATGGATTTCAAGAAAGCCTCCATTAGCTAAACAAGAAATCAATATGGATGAATACGATGAAGACGCCACAACAAACAGACCTCGTAGATATATGCGTGTTGCAGGCGCTTATGATTACGGAGGTACACATGCTACAGATGGCATTGATAATCATGATAAAAAACCAACAGAATATTTTAAATTACCGATGATTATTCAATCTGGATCATCTATTGCACCAACACATACTCCATATCCGAATTATGCTGAACTAAAACGTCGTGATCAATATTTAAGGAAAATCTCTTGAACTAAACCTGTTCAATGAATAATCGTTTTTGAAATTCTTGTTTTAAGTACATTTTGATTTTTTTCTAATTATTTTTCTTTATTCATGTAATCTACATTAATAAACAAAATTTCAAATGAGATAACACTACTAACAGTAAGAAATAATGGTGATTGTTACTTTTCACGTATTCTTAATGTCATTTTCTTGTTTTATATTTGACGAAGAGAACAAGAAATAGTTAGGTCGTAAAACACTGAAATATGTCGAAGTCTACTCTTTATTAACTACGAATAATAACCCTTATATTTTCTGAATATTGCTTTTCTAATTTTCAACACTTGGTCTTTCTTTTTCGAGTAAATGAAATGTATGTTTGTACTTATATTAATTATTTTATTGGCATGTATTTATTTCGAATGATATTAACTATTCTCGTGATTTCGTTTGCTAGACATCACAAGGCTGTTACTTGATCTATGATGAGAGTGTAAGTGAAGATACAAGCACCGCTTCTAATACGTTTTATTGAAAACAAACCAAAAGCCAAATTTATTCATGTAAACTCATATGTTCCACCTTTTCTCTTCTCTTATCGATTATTCATGAAATATCTCGAGAGCACCAGCAAGCTTATATAATTTATTACTATGCCTTTCAGTTCTTCAAACTAATTCGATGAAGTGAAAGAAATATTTCGGAAATGGCGAACAAAAAATGCCGTAACGCATTAGAATAATAAATATTCATAGGAACTAGTAATTTATTCGAGGAAACTAAATGCTTTTCGAAAAAAGCAATCAAATATAAAAAAGTATACCCCTTCCTACTTTTCAATTTCTATTGAGTGTATACGAATATAATTAAGCTACTGAAAAACAACTTTCACTCTTCACAGGAATGATGATGAAACACAGTCTGCATGTTCTCGTCTTTTTAGTAGTCAGTATTGCCAGTGAGTGCAGTCTCAGGCAAACAAAACTTAATGAAGGTACACGTCTGTGTTGTTACTACGATACAAAACAAATTCCAACAATTGGCGTTGGTTTTAACCTACACCGCACGGATGCTAAACAAGTTTTACGTAGCTATGGATTGAAAAAAGAAAATGTTCTCAACGATTGCATGTTTTCCACAAGAAAAGCATGTATAACTGATTATCAAGCTACTGATATCTTCAAAAATGATATATATCCTGAGGCGAGTGCATGCGCTGCATCCTATGCCCCAGGTATGCCAACAAGTGTTCATGCAGCGTTGACAGATGTTGCTTTTGCTGGTTGTGGTACACTCAAAGAATTCGTAAAAATGAAAGCAGCTCTCTACAAAAACGATTGGAAATCAGCCAGTAATGAATTGAAAAATTCACGATGGTGTACAGACGTTAAATCACACCGATGCAATCTTAATGCGGCTTGTATTGCGTCAGGACAATAAGATTTATTTTTAAACTCTGTGTTTAATTAAGAAATAAACTATTTACAGCTTCTTCGTGAACGATCTAACATATTGATTAGTCATAATGACAGTTTTTTTAAAGTGAAAAGAAGTAATAAAGGTTTCCTCACGCCACAACGCGCCTACTGTGATTGTACTTAGAGAAGATGCTCTTGAGGGTGTGGGTGTTTTCTGTTGAATATTATAAAATACATAATGTAAGTAGCGTGATGCATTCTTACACGGGTCGGCAATGGAACTAAAATATATGTGCAGAAAAATACTCGCCGTTTCTCACGAGTATAGTAAACTTGAGGTATAGGTATTGTGGTATGAGAATTGATCTGATGGCGTGTATGAAGAAAACTTAAATATTCACAGACCCCAACTAAATTTTATCAATGAACGGTTTTGGACTATCTTATGACTTTTTCATCCTGTTTGTATTAGAAGTATTCATTCATTAATTCTAACTATTATCATTACAGACTGATGGGTTGTATCAATCAAATCAAAAGCGAGCAATTAGATAGTAGAATTTTCACCAGAACACATTCCTTGCAACTCATGTCTGTCGCCAATTTGAGTCAAATACTTGTGTTCAAATTCTCAAGACCTGACATTGGGGTGTGGGTGAAAAAAAGATCGGCAATCACACCCATTTTGAGGATGTAGGTAACGTGCTAACATTTGAGCGCAAAGAAAAACACAGTCTGAAATGGAATTTCATCAAGACGATTAATTAAGTGATGAGAAAGTGAAAGATGAAATCTGATCAGTTAAAACGATTCAAGTTTGCCATAATAATGGACTTTGAAGTTAAAGATCATAAAAATGAAGTTCATCTGGTCGATTTGTACGAATAACAAAACAGTTATTGATTATTGCCATTGTACAAACACCTTTAGTGTACTGAATAGCTTTTTTACGTTGTCCATTTGAATCAATTAAGAACATTAACTTTTCTGAATATTTATAAACTAAGAATTCATTGTTTGGAAGTGAAAGAATATAATGATTGCAATATCCTTCATATAATGGAAGCTCCACTTTTGTCAGTATTTTCATATCTTTTGAGTTACGCAATTGAAAGAATGCTTTCCCAGTAAAAGGCTCTGTTAAAGTAACTCCCAAATAATTTCCATCGCTACTAAAACGAACTGTACAGATTCCTTGTCCTTCTTTACAGGAAATTGGCTGCTGATATGTTTTTTTAAGTTTCCAATTAGATTCCATATCCCAAACTTCAATAGTGTGTCCACCATAATCTTTTATAACCAAGAATAAATTCTCGTGACACGAACATTCATCCATGTTACGAGCAAACTGAGCGATTTCTATTCTTAATTTTGTTGACCTTTCTACATCTAAAGAGTATAAATCGTAATCAGCCAAAATAAGAAACTGCTTTAAGTAAGTTGAATAGCAGATATCATCAATATCAAAGTTGCGTTTAATGCTCCAATGTTCATTTCCCTCTCTATCAAGTAAACATAGTCTGTTCTTTGGGCAAACAAGAAAATACTGATCGTCTGTGGCGATACGAAGGCAATCTGTAGCAGTAATCGATTTCCTGGGTCTGGTGTTCAGGCGATCAAAGTTTATTGTTGCTGTTGTTGTTCTTGTGTGCGATTTCGAAATAGTGGACATCGATGCTTCACTTGAAAGTTTTGGTTCCGTGCACATAACTTGATCGGTCAAATTATTCGTCTCGAGAAATATATTTGATTTTATGCTTGCACTTTGTTTGGATGTAGTCTTCTGTTCTTTCGACAAAACACTTTCTCCTAGGCTACTTTGCTGCTCTGTAATTTTTGGTGTAATAGTCTCTTTTGCCTCGTTCGTTGTCGTTGTTAGCGCATCAGCAATTTCGACCAGCCTTTTTTGTTTTTGTCTTTGTCGACGCCGTTGGTTTCGACTTAGTTGTTCATGTGACAGTGCAGGAAATACCTTCGACGCCCCTGAACTATCAGTTGCGAGTGGTGGCTCTATCAATGAAACAGATGGCTCTATCAATGGAATCCGTGACTCTAGCAATAGAACTAATGGATCTACTAAGGAGGCTGATGGCTTTTTCAGTGAAGCTGCTGGCTCTGTCAGTGAAGCTGTTGGCTCTGTCAACGAAACTGATGGCTCTAGCAATAGAACTAATGGATCTACCAAGGAGGCTGATGGCTCCGTCAATGAAACCGATGGCTCTGCCAATGAAACTGATGGCTCTGTCAATGAAACTGATGGCTCTGCCAGTGAAACCGATGGCTCTAGCAATAGAACTAATGGATCTACCAAGGAGGCTGATGACTCTTTCAGCGAAGCTGCCGGCTCTGTCAATGAAACCGATGGCTCTATCAGTGGAACCGGTGACGCTACCAACGAAACTGGTGGCGGTAGTTGTTTGACATGAATAATACACATATCATTTTCTTCTATACCAACATTCAAAACTTCGAAATAACTACACGGCAACAGTAATACTTCTTCTTCATTCTCATAATAGGAATAATTTGTTATATTTTTTCCATGTGTACATTCAATTTTAAATAGAGTTCTGACACCATAATTTCCAAGGAATTGCTCTTTTTCGAAAACTTTACGACTAAGAGTACAGGATGAAAAACCCCACCAAAAGAATTTCTGTCCCTTGCGTAAGTCAGCACCGTAGTTGCCTTTCATTCCTCTCCAAACTGTATATTCGACTGATTTCAGCTTCCATAGCGCTGTGAGAAATAGTTTGAAGAAAAGAAACCATGGTAACAAACATTCTCTATTATCAATACGAAGAGCTTCGTTCAGAAGACGTGGGACAGATGGGTGCATTGTATAAAGATGAATTGATGCTCGTTCATCATGTTTCAGATGGTCGTCGTCAACTTCTTCTTCAGAGTTTTGCTTTGCTACCCAAACATCGATTTTCAGATCGTTGATGAAGTTTTCTAATTTAGACACAGATTCTTCAAGTGATACAAGTGGTAAATTTTCGTAATTTCTAATTGGAGAAAGAATTTTCTTCTTCGGTTCGTTGTAGACATCAAGAAAACGTTCTCGAGAGGAGAAGACCAACGAAGAATCAACATCAGAACATCGTGCTGCCATGTAAAGAAGTCGCCGAAATAGAGAACTAAATCAGTAATCAAATTTGTTTTTGAATTAATGAGAAAGAAAATCTCCAAATGTTTTTTTTTGTTTTTATTAACAGAAAGAAGAGAAAAATATCTTATTGTTTTCGAATCATTCATTTTGTGATTGTTTTTGATTCAGAGATGATAGTCGAAATTCTAAGAGTCATTGAGGATGAATGTTGTGAGCGAAACTACCACATTACGTACGGCGATTTCATTTTATAACTGAAAATCGTGAAGTAGTAAGTCACTGGAAGATTAGATAAATCTGAGTGAACTTCTTTCAAATCGAAGAAATGATTTTAGTGTAAATAAAGCACTATGTGTGGAATGAAGAAAATATTCAGACTGGCACCCTCAGACTCAGGTAAACAGAAGTAGAGCGTCATAGAAATTCTTTTCTAATGTGAAGCCTGAAATAAAGAAAGTCTGAAGAAATGAGTACTAAAACTGAGCGAAAGATGAAGACGAGAAAGAAATTGTTGCACACGAACAAAGAAAAATATGAAAGAAAAACAAGGAAAGGCACAACAATGTACATGTGAAAATCATACTCAAGAAAATAATTTCATTTATGTGCTGCCGTATCATGTAAATGTTTCAAATTTTTGATTTTTTTCATTTGAAAGAAGCGACTACATTTGTTTCACTCCACTTTCCATGTATTTATAAAGGGATGTGGGTGTGGATCTGGATCAGAGTGCATCTTTCCAGTTACACCTACATCCACATCCTTTCATTGATCTCTAATGTTTCTTTCTTTGCACTACTCTTTGATCATACAAATGACACAAACTAATTAAAATTGTGTTTTTTTTTTGACACATCTTTACAAAGAAAAGCCAGATTCACTTGACGTGAAAAGTCTTTGTTCACTTTTACATCAAACAACAAATAGAGAAAGTTATGTTTTAGTTACTTTCTAATCAGTTTTGTTGTATATTGACTGCTTTGATTTCTACTGAAATACAATATGGTTAAACGCATCACTATACTTTACTATCATCCTACTGACGCACTAATGTCATTATCCATGTGAGTAGCTTTAATCATAGCCAAAGAATTCAGAAGTGTAATACGACTGCGCATGTTTACGTGTTATATCACGGCACCATGGAATACACTGCATCATTATTGTGACGTTCTATGATGAGAGTGTTCATACATCACTTTTTATCTTCTGATTTTTCCTCTTCAACATATCTCTTGCTGTTTATGCGTTCATAATTAAGATTCGCTTGTTGCTTATTCTGCTGACAGAAACACATATATCATCTTCCATGATTATCTTTCCTGTTATTCTCATCTTTCTATTATTATGTCTATCTTGTCATTCTCTCGCTCTTTCTCTTGGTTGCATATATAAGCGCGTGCTGTGGGTGTAAACGATGCGATTTGTGATATGAAGAAGCTAAACAAAGCGTAGTCTCATCAGCGCAAGCATCTCTTGTATCTAAATCGTCACAATTATATCGAAGAACTGTGCGGAAAGCGATGTATAAGGGTACTCCTGCAATACAGAGTCTTTGTCTTTCGCTTCACCGGGAGAAGCTGGGAGATGCCGACAGGAGATATGCCATATCGCCCTAAGACAATTGCTTGAAGCTACAATATGGTTTTCACAGCGTGAATAAAAGTTGTATAAATCATAGATGTTGCCAGTATATGGTGTATGTTGTAGATTTTATATCTTCACCTTCTCCTTGAGCTTATCCAGCATCCGTGATATCGTGAATATGTAACACCTCTTAGTAAGTTTTGTTTCAACATAAAATAACATCGATGGAGTAGTCTCGCGTTTATTCAAAATTTCCATCGCAATTTTTCTTGATGCATAAATTTTTAGTAGTATTGCAAAAATAGGAAACAAACAAGCAAGATAGAAGAAACCCATGTAGCCGATAATGGATGAATAATGGGAAAATGACGCATTATTTTCCATTATTTCAAAAAAAATGAATTAATGCATTATAATTAATTATTTTTTGACTTTTCAATGCATTTTAATGAATTATTCCAAATAATGGTGAAAATGAAGGATAATGGCTAGATTTTCAATGCATTATTTCTAATAACGAAAAAATGGTTTGAAAATACAGTAAAATTTAAATGCATTACAATACATTATCAGGCATAATATAGAAATTGAGGATAATGCATTATTATTCAATGCATTTCAAAGTATTATTTAGAGTAATGCTTTTAAATTAGAAAATTCACTATATTCGTACAAGAAATATTGAAAAAGTGATTTGGCAGGTAGATGTTTGATTCACAACAGCTTTCTGTGTATCAAGCGCTTTTCAACAAGAGTCGCGCAAGTTAAAGATCTAATAAAAAATGTAACCAGAATTAGATCGCTCAGAGTATTTTTCTAATCCCTTTTCTCCGATAATCGAAAACCTACACTATTGAAAACTTGACTCAAAATCTGATGAGGTATATCAGATTATCCTTTCAGTTTGCGAAACATTTCTCCGGGCAAGCCAAAGAGTTTCCAAGTTTACTCAATCGCTAAAATGTGCACTAACAACCCGAAATCCGACCTCCAGTTTCTATTTGATGCAACGAAATACTACTAGAGTTTTGAATGCTTTTAGAATATTCTGTAGAATGAAAGATATCACAATCCTTAACCTTCTCAAAAGCAATTTTCACTCTTCGTCATTGCTCAGTTTCTGATGTATCTAGTGAACTAAAGTTGCTCACAGTATCAAGTATAACTGATTAGATCATGAATCGTTTTGTTTTCCTAATCTGAAACTATTTCCGCTTTCAACTACAATTCGACATGATCTAAGTGGTAAGTTTGAATCACAGACATGCACAGGGCAGGACGGTCCTGTTGTCCTGTCCTATATGACAGGATGAGATTTAGATTTTTGTCCCGTCCTGCCACCCGCCCGCCAAGATCAAGGTAGCTAACAGGACAGGCAAGGGCAGGAGAAAAAAATATGCCATGTGCACGTCTCTGGTTTGAAATCAATAATAATAAAATTATTTATTTATTTTCTTTTGTTTTAGATTCTTATCGATATGATTAAGATGATACATTATGGGATATATATATATATATATAAGAGGGTTGATGAAAGTTAAGGGTTAAGTTTACTTAGATAGATAGATTAAGGTTAAAGGGCTAAGTAAAGGGGATATATGTACAGAACCACAGAGATACAATTATGGTAATTTGGACATCTATTTAATAGGATTATATCGATCCTGTATAACAGGTGCCGAATATAAAGTTTTCAATGCATTATAATGTATTATTAATAAAAAAAAATGCATTATGATGCGTTGATAAATCAATGCATTGCAATGGATTAATTTAAAATAATGCATTATCATGCAATTGCATCCATTGCATCTCTATAGGGAAAAAATGCATTGCAATGTCCATTATTTCGTAAAACCGGCAACATGGGAAGTGTAGGCAAAACAAATTATGATCGTAGTAAAATTATTGATAATAGCTTTCCTTCTCTTACCCACTTTAAATCAAGATATTTTGGAATACTATCTGTATTTTAGTCAATGATTGATTTTTTTAGGATAACTTACTTGTAGAAGTAAATTCTGAACACGTGTTCAATATTCTCATTTCCAGAAAATTCGAAAATTCTCAGTTGGAAAAACTATAAAAATGGCTTTCCATGTACAGATTCAGTCAAAAAATTTATCTATAAGTGAAAATACGGTGTACACTTATGGAGTTAGGTTTCCAAAGTGTTGAGTGACAAAAGCATTTTTTATATTCTGTAGCAGATTCATTTTCGTATAAAAAATTCAAAAAAAATGATCTTTTAATCTTCTCAATTTATTCTAGTTTTACTTGTCAATAAAATGAAAATGTTCAGATAATTGCAGAATAGAAACTATTTCGACGTTATCTGAGTGATGTTTGCGTGAACAATCAACGTAGTATATCAACAATGAATATGTAAATCAATATATTTTCATCTCTAGTTTCTCAACGCCTATATTCAACTCCATATACACACCCATATCCCAATTTATTTATGATAATCTTTTCGTTCGAATTTACCGGAAAATGAAACATATAAAATCTTCGGATGGGGTATATCTCGTATTAAAAAGCTTACTTTCTAGTGATGCGCTAATCAGAAATGAAAAAAAAACGTAGACAATACTGGTGAACCGAATGAAATATTGTCAATTAATCGAAGAAAGATCCATAATCGTCGTCATCTAAAAAAAGCATAGAAAGAATCAATGTTTTTGGGTCTTCCTACTCACTATTATCGAGATGCTCTGAAATATTTTGAATGTTCGAAAGTTGCTGATCAAATTTGCGCTTGAGAATACCTGATAAATAAACGAATAAAAACCGAAAAATAAAATTATGATGAATGCAATCGAACCTCCGATTCCAGTAAATCCTTGAACAAATTGAGAGCCTTCTTGACTCGTGTCTGTTACAATTTCGAGTTTAACATCTTAGAAAAGAAGCATACGAATAAAACAAATGATAAATACGTGAATAGTTTTCTCTTACCTAGTTTTTGGTAATTATTGGCAAACCAATCTACTAATCTCATTTGTTCAACTTGTTCAAATTCAGTATCCGTATATTTGTCTTGATCGGGATGTAAATAAATAATTTTGATTTCTTTTGTTTTATTATTACGCATACTACAACGCGTGAGATCGAAGTTCTTCCAAATGATCAATATTTCCAAATCACCAGTTTCGAGTTGTTTCAATGTATCTTCGAGACCGAAACAATATTGGTTTGAATCTTTCGATACTTCATTGAAAAACTGCACTAAAGGAGAATAGAATGTTGAAATTTAATCTGATAACAAATAAAACTTGCAAAGAATCTTTTTCTGTTGTACAAATTTGATATTGCCAATGGATTCACTAGCCAATTCAATTGCTTGATTGAAACCAATGTCACCATCGTGACAAACAGTCACTCTTTGAAGAATATTCTCTTGAATACGCTTAAAGCAGATATTCAGATAACAAATGACATTTAGAAAACGTCAAAAAAAAAGAACTGACAGGATCAGTTATATCATTTAAATGATAAAGTTCAGCATTGAACTCAGCTGCATTTGCAAGTATAATACCATCTACATTGACTTTATCATCAATAATGAAGCGCTGTACAGCTATTTCAAATACTTTTCGTACGTAATTCTGTCGTTTTTCTTTTCGAAGTCGAGCAAATCGAATTGCTCTTGTACCACTACAAGAACGTTTTCTTGGCAAATCTACTGAAAACCGTGCAATTATCTCTCGATTATTGCTATGCAATATACCAAACAGGGCTTCATTTGTACCCATAACAATGAAAGCAAATCGAGGATCATCAGCATATAATTCTTGTTGTATATCCTAGTAAAATAATTCATTTTTGAATGAGATCTTCAATTTAAAAATTTTTGCAAGATCATTGAAAACGGCCTCAGAATAATTATTAAACACCCAGGTTTTGAAACATGACCCATGGCTGAATGCATTTTTTTGTCTCAAATGTCTATTGAGTAAAATTTATAAGGTATGCTAGGTTATAAAAGTGTAAAGTGTATTCAACGATTCAAGTAGTATCGCCCATATACAATATAATACTAGAAACTAAGGTCGAACTGGTCTAAACACAGAGAGTCTTTATCTTCAGATAGAAACAGCAGCAAGAAATTTGTTTATAACTTTGTTCAGATAAAATTCATAAATATTACAGAAATAATAGAAAATAAAATTTATCAATGCTCAATAATTCCAAAAACAGAAACAGAGAAGCCGTCAGATCATACCTGGTATTCTGCCATTTACGGTAGGTTTGAATAAGATAAAACTTGACAAATCAACAATGCTTCACAAAATAAAAGTAAATAATACAGAATCCTTGTGCGAAAATAAGATAGATTTCTTTTACACATAGTATTGCTTAATTCTTTGACGGCAAGTTATTACACAATTTCTGATAGAATTGCAGTACGTATAATATATTCTCGATAAGAAGTTTCAAATGTTTTCAAAAACTCGTATAAAATCAGTTGTACTTAACATGTTCACATGGCATTCTTAAAGTAACTGCTTCTTTTGACGTTTGGAATGCATTGCGACAATTTGTTGATGGAAGACACATTTTCGATAGCAACTACTACAACCGTCAGATGTCGCCGATATATGATTAAATTACAGTACGAATCTTTTCGCATGGAACTAAAACAAATATCTACGATCGATTATATTTCTTGTTGCATTAAAAAGTTTCTGCTTCATTCTTAAAATAGGATTATTACTGGGTACGTGATCTGGCGAAGAATGTTTGAAGTTTCGTACAAACTTACTCCACCCAAAATAGATTCGTATTATAGTCAAAAAATACTTTTTCCAATTTGTTAGGTATTTCATCTACTGAATATCTGTTTAGAGAAAGAAGAAGATTGAAAAAACACTAAAGAAATGTATATTTCGTGTCTGCCTCTTAAATGTTTTCCAGGTCAAGAAGTCTTGTCAGTATATCATGATGCAATTTAGATTACGCTGTATAATTAGACGTTATTTCAGAGCTATAATCTCATCTGACTGCGGTATTCTTCCAATATCCATCTCTGAAGAAGAGTGTGTTTTCATTACTAATTAAACTTAAAAATGCTTTCAATGTCATGGATCCATCTATTTTCTTTCGAATGAAGGGAGAAACATGAAATAGTATGAGTTGAGAGTACATGTGGATGCTTGCAATTCGATGAGATAAAAGTCAAAATTTGACTATTTTTTGAAGAATTAATATCAAATACATGTGTGCCGAGATGTCGGCTGTTGGTTAACTCGTCATGTAAGGCTAAGGCAAAAGAAATATGTTCTTGCTGATATGGTCTTACTCTGAACTGAAACATCTGTTCATCATAATTACTATTGGGTCTCATGGACTTTTTCTAAGTGTATAGACAAAGGGTACAAAAAAAACTGAAATGGGAAATCCAATTTATCAAGTCCACCCTTTCTGCTTGTCTGTGAATCTCTTTCTGTCTACCATAGATGTCCATCGCGACAGAACATCTGCCACTGCCGCACCGCCATGGTTTTGGAAACTTAATGCCGCGACGTTATTAATAATATGGCCTAGAGCTCATTTTGTATTCTCTAATAAAAAATATTGCTATGCATTATAAAATTGGTATGAATTTTTATTTACGTCAAATCTTGATATGTGACGAAATTGGTGACAATCATGAATCGATTAGAGCTTCAATTGAATAATAAGCATCCAGTAAGTAACCAAAAAAAAACATCCGAAACCTTATAATATTAAATTTTATAGAAACAATTTTAAAGTTTAAATATGATATTCGTATTCAATTTGCTTAACTGATACTACTAATTAGAAAGCGCTAGAAATTATTGAAATTTACAGACAGCACATAGCTATATAGTAGCGCAGGAGCGAAATGACATAGAATAATACGATGTATTCCTTATATGTGAATGAGCTCCAAGTAAATTTTTTTGTCTGTCATTGATTCAAAATCGGATTCATATTTTCTTAGTAAAAGAAACTTGGACAAGTTAATTTAAATGTGTATTATCTTTAATAACTTCTAACAATAAATTACCAATAAAAATATTCTACAAAACACAGTCATTTGCTCGTTGAATCAGTTTGTTTTACATTTTTTAGTACTTGTCGAGCACTTCCAGCGTGCATTGTAGAAGTATGTAAGCTGGAGACCTTATCTTCTTCGAGGGTAGTCGATGAAAGAGTAGGAAAAAAGGTTGATGTGCACATTTCTTCTCTTTATTCGTGCAAAATAAATATAATCATCGAACACGAATACTAATCGACTTAGACTCTATAGAATAGATGTGAATTTTCTGTACTAGGATACTCGCACCCAATTTTTTTTACCAAATTTCAGAAAAATTTCGTCGATACGTGAAGTTTTGTTCTGTCAGTTCTAAGCAAAATAAAAACTTGAATATTTTCATGTCTTCTATGGAATGAACTGATTTTTTTCTTCAAAGTGGAAGACAATTTCTAGCTTTTCTTCAAGTAATAGCAGCATATTTTTTTTAAACACGCCTCTCTTATTATATTTACTCCTGCTTACGTGTTAAATGTAAGCTGAATGGTAAATATCGTAATAATCCCAGGAGAATCAGGGTACGTCGGAATCGGTCGGAACCGATCGGTTCCGTTGGATTCCGGTCCAGATTTGGTCGGACCATTCCGATCGATTCCCATCGGTTCCGACGAATTCCGGGTCGAAATTTTGCGGAACTTAACGGAATTTTTCGGCAGAAACCGGACTGGGATCCGTTAGTTAGGAAATCGTTGGAATTCAATGGAGCCGACCGAAAAGCAACGAAATCCATAGGATCCGATGCCGGAAACAATCGGATTCACTGGTCGGATTGAATCTCCTGGGATACGTCTGTGTGCATATAGAGAACTCACGTAGGAGACTTACAAGAGAATTCTGTATTGTTAATTTAAAGATAAGCAATCGATAACTAATTTCACGTGATTGTTTATTGATTAGATGTAATATTATGCGTCAACGATACTGAACGAAATTTCACAATAGTTAGCTATCTATCTGAATCAAGACAAATAATAAAGATGAACGGCAGCTGAAGAAAAAAGTGGGGGAAAAGATATATATATATTGAGATGTTGCGAGAGAGAGAAAGATATATGATCATAGACCACATCTAAGATGAACACATAAACCAATACAGAAAGAACAAATATCTTTTAAGTTAGTGGTAGCATAGTGTCATTTGTTGATGCTAACACCTTCACCCTTTTCGTCAAGAATGAATTACCAAAACAAAAATGTGTCTCTTGGTAAACTGTTGTCGGCCTTGCTACGATCGGTTAGATCGTTAAAGCGAATATGGAGGTGTTGCTTATGAAATAGTGGTACTTAAGAAAACTTAATTTGCTGACGTTGAAGAAATTCTTGTAGGTGTTTTATGGTTCATGGTGGTTCAATGGATCTACAAATAAATATTTATTTTTGTCAGCTAACGTTTCACGGCGTACTTAATTTCGTTGAGCTTTGTATTTATTAGAGGGATGGTGATTCATTATTTTGAAATTTAATATTATAATATTACCTAAATTGAGTAAATGTTTATTATATGTATTAATATTTACTTCTAATGCTGCGTACGATAGAAGTTCAGATGATGTTTTATCACATGGAAAAGTGCCAACAATATATATTTTATTCTTCTCGTTGTGGTGAGATTGATTTTCACGTAGCATAGTAATTATATATTTGATTTGATCGAAAATGTGTAAAGCTACTGTGTAACGAGTGGAGTTTGTTCCTATAATTAGTGTAATGACTTTTGCAGATGAAGTGTACGATGAAATGGCTGTTGTTTCGATTAAAGATGACGCTGAATAAGACTTAGAAAGATCTGGTTTTGTTGAAATTGACATATCACAAGTAAAATTAATGTAACCGTTTAGAAATCATGTAATAGTAATATGGATAGGTCATAAAATCCCTAGCATGGACTTGCGATTCTATCGTATTGTCTTCATCCTTAACTATGTAAATGGAATGTTTAACAATAATGATAATTTTTGGTGTTGATGAGAATAAAACATGTAATTTCTCTTTTATGTCTTTAATTCGAGTTAATATTTTATCACTAAATTTGTAATGTGGATCTAGCCGATTATTATCATAGTATTGTTTATTCCTTATTTGCTGTTGTATAATGATAAAGTTTAAAAGAATATATATATGGTCTTTAGTGAATAGAAAGACAAGATTGACGATCACAATGTAATTCATAAGGTGAATATTTTGCTGTTTTGTGAATATCTGAATTACAAGCAAAAACTACTGCTTGTAAGTATATGTCCCAATTATTATTTTTCATATCCTGCAATTTAAATATTTGTGGAATCAATGTGGCGATAGCTCTTTTTACCAATCGTTCGTTTGAGGATAATGTGATGTGAAGAAAATATAATCATATCCAACAAAGTGACGTATATTTTTTGTTAATTGATTATTGAAATGTAATCGATCATCACTTATAATTGTAACAGGAATACCATATTTACAGAAATGCTCATTAAATAAAGCTTCAGCTGTTGTTTGTGCAGTACAATTTGGTAAGGCTATAGCTGTTATGTGTCTAGAATAGTCAGTTATTAGGGGCCACCAGGTGACGGAATAGAACGAATTCATTCGTATTTTCTTTGACATAAAACATGATTTTGTGGTGTTTGATCGACTATTTCATGCAAGACCACCAATAATGCTGTTTTGGTTTATAATATGTGCGGCCTGTAGCAAAATGGTCTCCTATCACTGGATCATTGTAAATTGCATAAGAAAGAGGTTTAACCATTATCGGTGATAAACAGATTGCTTCAGATTTGGTCTTAGAGAAATGTGAATATAATAATACTTTGTGAAAAATATCATTTTGATCAGAACGTAATTGCTTAGTATATTTTGTATTGTTAAATCTTTCTTTTGCTCAGCTTTCCATTTTATTACATTAAAATGGTTATGAGAAAATTGTGATAGCAGATGTGTTTCTAGTGCATTATGTGTACTAATACCAGGAACACATCTAAATTTTTGCATGGTAACAAAACCATGTATCCTGAATACTTGCCTTTTGATACTGCTATGTGACCAATTTCATTTTTACTCTGAAGTTCATATTCGATATCAAGCAGTTCGTCACCTTGTTCGTTGTTGTATTCTTGGATTTAATTAGCGATTGTATTAACTCTCGCATTTTTAACTGTTTTTGTCATTATATAACATAAAAGACAATGATCCGTCATTATAATGATGCTTCGACCTAATAGTAGCGGCCTCATACAAACAAAGCACTTATAAATTGCGAGAACTTCCTTTTCTATCGTACTATATCTTTTCTCAATATGGTGCCATTAATTGCAAATGATAACATAGGTTTATGATTGAGTATATTTTCATGTGAATTGAGAGCGACTATCTTTTAATAAGGTCGGTATAATTGAGTGAATTCGAGCGGTGACTGGCTGTAGTAACATTCCGTATGAATTTTCTTTACCAACTTAGAGCACCAATAAATTTGTTTGCTTCTGATAATGTACGGAGTATACATTAGCATCTAGTATAGCAATACTGTTTTTGCTATTAGTATGATCGAGATAATTTATTTGTGAAACTAGTATTCACATTTTTGAGGATACATAACAAAATTTCGTATTAGATGATTAAGATGTTCTTTATGTGGCTTGGAAAATATTAAAATATCATCAAAATAAACGAGAGAAAATTGACGACAAGACTTTAAGATGTTGGTCATAACCTTTTGAAACGTAGGTGGTGCATTTTTAATCCCCATAGGTAGCACATTAAATTGATATAGTCCAACTTGTGTAATAAAAGCAGTTTTTCCTTATCACATTCTTCTATAGGGATTTAATAAACGACAGATTTAAGATCTAGTTTTGAGATATATTTGTAATCTGGCTCTAAATTCCTAATAGTATCTTCTATAGTCGGTAATGGTAATGAGTCTTTAATCGTAATTAAGTTCAATTTTTTATAATCCACAACAAATCGATATTTTCCATCTTTTTTCTATACTAAGATAGCAGGCGTAGCACACGCAGAATGAGGTTGTCTAATTAATCCTGCACTAATAGATTTTTGAATAATATCATACATTGCTTGTTCTTTATTAAGTTGATGATAAGATTCGCAAACTGGTGGCGAATGTGAAATGGTGCATAAGATTGTTACCAATATTATGCTTCTCATTGTCAAATATTCGATGGAATTCGATAGAATAACAGGGACGAATTTAGTTTGAGCATTATTATCAATGTTAATACTATACTGATTATAATTTACTTCAATGGAAACCTTTTATTTAATGTTAAATTGAAGATTGTATGAATTAATATAATCCATTCCTATGATAATATCGGTACATCAATTTTCAGCTGCGTGTGCATTTATTGTAGTAATAAATATTATTGTCAATTTTGACGGTTTTTTGTTGACTCTCGAGATAACACCACCTTTCGATGTCTCTGGTATTAAAAACGTAAACAGCTTCTAATTAGTGGATTATACCTGGTAGTACGATTTGGTTGATATTATCTGATATTATATTAGTATAGTTGTAAGAAAATCTTTATTCTGATGGCTTCGTTGAGCAGTTACAATTGCAAATTAATATTTGACCGAGATTTGTAAGAATTAAATTGAGAAAACGATCTATTTGGTTGAGTAGACGATTTATAATGATTAGTATCGGCTATAGAATTGATATTTGATAAATCAAATTTTTTCGATCTCTTAAGCATATTATAGATATTACTGGGTAGTTGCTGATTTAGTTTTATTGAGTAGATTTTTTAATTTAGTGGATTCACTCATTGTGTGATCAACTTCTGCATAAAGTTTTAGAACTTCGTTATAAAAATTGCGAATATACTGATTTATTCCTTGTGTGTATGATTCAAGCGTCTTAAAAGTTAATTCTTCATAAAAAGATGAAATAAATGCCCTCTTCACTTCTCGAGCGAATATCGACCAAGAACTAGGCGTTGTCTTTTTGTTCTTATACCAACGAAGTGCCTCACCTTTTAAAGAATACGAAACTAAGTCTAATTTATAATTATTTATAATTTGAGCTATATCAAAAAGCTGAGTCGTATCAGTAATTGCTGTTGATTAGAAAGAGTATAGGACGAGGTGGCAAATGATCAGTTATAACAGAGAAACATGCTTCTCTAGGTTTTTTTCGATAATGTTTAATCTAAATTATTTAATTATTTAGTAAATTAAGATAGTAAAAAAATCGAGAAAATTGTTTCTGTTTTATATAGATGATCATTGACCACTCTGAAGAGGAACACATAAACCAATACAAAAAGAATAAATATCTTTTTAACTTAACGGCGACATAGTGTCATCTGTTGACGATAACATTTATGCACACCTAACAGCTTTGATGAAGAACTATCTGTATATAACTGATTGCAGTGCGGCAGCACCAGACGTTCAGCGATCATGGATATTCCCAGGAGAATCATTCCGACAAGGGTCAGACAGTGAATATACTCCCATGTAATAAAAACCGCATGAAAATCGGCAGTTAACTGCGGTTTTACCGGTTCGGTTACCGGCTCTCATTACCGCAGAACGGATAAATACCGCGGTTTACCACAAAAAATGATATGGCATTTACCGCGGTTACCGCTAAAAAAAGCGGTTAACCGGTTCATCTATAATTTTTGACAGAAAAAGTCTTCCAAATCATCAATTAAACTATTTTAAAGATTCTTTTTTTTTACTTTTACATGTGATAAACATGTGCAAAAAATCGCCGGTTTACCGCGGTTTTACCGGTCCGGTTANGATTTTTTGCTGTCGGACCCGACAATGGGGCCGTGTCCAGGAATCCCATCGCATTTTATCGAGGAGGCGGATCCCATAGGATTCAATAAGATCCGTTGTCGGATTCATTCACCTGGGATTTCTCATTTTTTTCGTAATTTACTGTTATTACAGTATCATGAATCTTTTATTTTATTTCAAAGTACCATTTCAAAAATTAAATACATATCACACGACAATATGGATTTTTCAGATTCTACTGCTTGGCCCACTTATTTAAGGTCGACCTGATGGTATGGGTTAATATTAACCCGATAAAAACGTAGACGCTTCTATGTAAAAGCATTCATATGTTCAGCTAATTACAAGGTGCAGCATTAGTAGTCGATTTCAGATGAGTTACGAAAGATGTTTCAACAAGGCCGGCAAGGCGATAATAGCTCGTTCACGTAAGTGATATCGTACCGCATGTGACACTTTGGTATCTTTCGGATTAATTTCAATAGTTAAGATGTTGTTTTCTGCAGCACGTAAAACAGGTTGCGCGATATATGGAAATATACTGCTAGTACCAATTGTAATAATAGCATCGATACCTTGGTTTATTATTTCAGAAAGTTGTGCGAGTGCACTTATTGGCAACATCTCACCAAATAGGACGATACGCGGTCGTATAAGTCCACCACAGCGGTTACAAGTAGGTGGAATTTTCATACCGTCGAAGTCGTCAACATATTTTTCACGGTCACAGGAGATGCAAAAAAGTTGATGAATATTGCCGTGAATTTCGATCAGGTTGTTTGTGCCAGCACTACGATGTAAACCATCAACATTCTGTGTAACTACAGTTAGATGTTCAAATTTAGATTCAAGTGCTACGAGTGCTTCGTGTGCAGCATTTTGTTTAGCCGAGCGACAAGCAGATTCGATTTGGCAAATGTACTTCCAAGATATATCTGGCTCCGTTCGCATAATGTAACTCGACAGAGCTTCCTCAATTGTCAGTCCCTCTTCAGTCTCCTGACCGTTACTATACAGACCACCAATACCACGATAAGTTGGTAGTCCGGAATCTGCAGAAATACCTGCACCAGTAATAACTAATACGTTTCTGGCTTGCCGAAGTTCTTGTGCAGCCATCACCTAAAATACAACAGACGTTCCTATGGATTAATGAAGAGATAAATATCTGAACTCATTCGTACTTTAATAAACCATTTATCTACTTTCAATTCGTCTAAGATCATCTAGCTTTGATAATGAGATTTCATTATTTCATGAAAGTAAGAGAAAAACAAGAAGCACTCATCGATATGTTCAAAACTGCCTACTTATAGTGAATTTAGTTCTATTTCAAGAAATCAAATCGTTGTCAAGTATTAGTATTCATCTAGAATGATATCTACAATCCTACCAGGGTGGATTCAAAGTCTAGCATTGGTGCCGTAGTTGTTGTAGTAGAGGAAAGATGCGACTTTGACTTTTTGTTTTGTTTGGCGAAAGATTTCTGCTCCGGTTCGATGACTCGTTTGCGATCGGTTCCAACTGTAGATAAAGGAGCACATTGAGGTTGAGTTATCTTGCTGACATCAGAGGATAAGCTATTGTTTTTCATCAGAGTTACGTTGATTCTGTGAAAAATATAAATTTAATAATAGTTAGAATTTATCCTGTGTTATCTTTCAATTCAGTGAATTAGACTGTATTTCTTATAATTAGTTCGTACGATATAAAGTAATACTAAAAGTGTTACGTTCGCTTATGACAACAAAATGAATTATATATAATTCCAGCTGTAAAATCATGACAAATTATTATATTTAATTATAGTTTCTTATCATCAAATAAAACTTGAAGAAAAAAATAATGGTATTGATGCTACCCACTTTCTATGTTTCAATACTTAAAATAAACCAATTAGTTAGAAAAATAAACATTGAATAAATTACTTGATTATTTGTTAGAGATCGTTCATTTTTCAACGTCAATGAGTTTGCCAATGAAAAGTTGATAACGAACTCAACGAATAAAAGAACTCCTCTCAGATCACCAATGGAGTATTTCTGAAATAACTGCCATCTATCTTCTTTTGTCCGAGGATTGAGAAATAGAAAATCTTCATCAGTTCTCTGCTTTTTCTAACAATTAATTAGCTGTAACTCGTATCAAATGAAATAATGTCAATAACTCATTATAGTGACACTTGCGAAGATGAAGCGATTGTAATATCTTCAATCTACTCATCTTGAACGTCCCCATCAGTTGATCATAAGTGTGAAAACCAAAGATAATGAAATTCATTTATCATTTTCATAGTAAACGTACTTAGATATACAATTATTTATATCATCATTGAAAGAGAGGTTAAACTTAAAGACTCGTACGATAATAAACATCTTCAAAGATCTAACCGACAGATGCGTATATATGTGACTAAAACTGAATACAAATATAATTATCAATCATTTGATCACAGCATGGAGCATGATTTTATATTGATATATGAAGAGAGAGAAAAAAAGATAATCATTGAACATATTTTATTACAAATATGGCGGATTGTCACACACAGTAGGTATTCCTTGTTTTTTGTTCATTGATCATAACAGGTTCTTTAATTGACGACGACAACAGACAGATAAATAGATAAAAAAAAGCATCAATTTCAATGGACAATACATGTTTTCGTGTCTATCTGTCAGTCAATCATAACAGATATCTGTTGAAGTTGCGCAAAGATTTGATTCGATTAGTTTTTATTTGACTGAATCTATTTAGATTCTATATTTTAAAATGAAATGTTCAATCGAGTGTAACAAAAAATAAAAGAATAATATGGCTTGTCAATAAACACACACACTCACGTACGTCAATTACTCATTGAACTCATTTGATTTACATATTGATGAGCAGTTAATAAAAGATAATTTTCATACATGTCTGTGTTTTTACAAAATATGTATAGAAAAAAAAAACGCTTGTATAAGCTTCATTCTACTACGTACTCAATTTACGTACATAACTATACACACAGAAAGGTTAATATCATTTTGTATTTAGGGTAGTATTCATTCATTCGTTCATAACTATGATCGTTTTGCTTTTAGGGAAAAATCACTTAATCTGATATAAGAAAAACATATTCGTTGTAAGAGACGATTATATGCTTGAATAAAGTTAGCCATACTTTTGGCTATAGAGCAATGATCACTATGGCATGAAATGAGAAAAATAGAAAACCTTGGAAAGACATATTACGAAATCAATCTATTTACCAAAATGTTGTCTTTTAATTATTACTATAAAATCATACACACAATGACTTGTTCAACAAAACAAAACAAAAAAATAAATAAATATTCAATTTTTCCTCTTCATATTAGAATATGTGTTCTTTTCGGATGTAATTGACAATTATGTACAGATGGTATTTGTTGATACACATGATAAGGATCATTAGCTAAATGATTTGTATCAATGGATGAATGTAATGAGCATTCACTAGTATTACTACTTTGCGGTTGAGGATAACTTATAACATTTAATGGATGATAATAAAATGTTTTTAATGATTTTTCATCGGATTTAATCGATGGTATTTGTGATAGATTTTCTTTTGAATAATAACGGAGACGATAATAACAAATAATAATTAATATAGAACACACTAGAATAGCTCCAAGAAGAATTCCACCCAGAAGATAAATCCATTGTTCATAGTTATGTTTATTTGATGACAAAACAATTGAAGTCGATTTAATTAAATTTGAATTTAGTTTTAAAAAAATATTTCGACAATATTTTCGATGTTCAATATTAATACAAACAATATATATCGATGGAACTTTTTCAAAATAATCTGATATATCAATTTCAGCAGAACGTTGCTGGCCATCAATTAAACTTTGATATATTATATAGTGATTTTTATCATAGATTTCTAAATGATAATATTTTGGTAATTGTGACAATAGATATTCCCATGATATGATTAAAATACCATTTGGATCAAATACAATATCTTTAATTATTAATTCGTTCAATGATGATTCAATTGTTGAACTTTGAATACTATTAGTTTTTACTGATGTCAAAGGAACATCACTCGATGATACTATAGTTATTGATGTTGATCTATAGATAAGGAAGAAGAAGAAAAAATTAATTATTGTACTACAACTCAATACCATAAAAACATACGACGCAATGCTACTAAGTCTTGTTTATCTTTATGCATATATCAATTTGCAATTATGTGCTAAGACTACCTTTATACAGTTAAGGAGGTAAAATTAAAAACGATCAGTCAATATTTTTATGGTATATACAATAGATGGTAATGGTGATTGAAATATGTGTCATTGAAATCATCGCCATTCTATTTCTTTCTTTTTTGCATGCACTGATTATATCATGTCATTATAATCAATAACATTAGCCTTACTTATAGTGCTGACAAAGAGCTTTTCTGACTTCCAGCGAATCTATTTAGAACTAATATTCTCAAGAGATTTTACCATGATCTATTCGTCTCATTCCATAGTTCAACAAGGGAATATTACATCTGATATATCGTTACTCAGAACAGAGACATAAAAAAAAGATTATCGTAGCATTTTGGTTTTGCCTGTGTACTTCTACTCTGTGAGTACTCAAAGAAATATAATCGTATGAAAGTGAATGACTAGTAACTCATAATCGCGACTTTGCTAAGGTGATTAATATCTAAGATTACATCTCGACACGGTGAGAGTGGATAAAAATGTCGATTCAATTTTTTCTTACTCTGTAATTATCTCGTGTTGATTAGTATTTTCATTTTCATTACATATCATATCGTTTTCTTTAATAGTTGTCAATTGTTTTCCAAAAAGATGTTGTGGTTTTGCACATGTCCATTGTAGAAATTTAATTAAATCTTGTTCATAATTTTCTCTTAACCATTGTTGAATCCATTTAAGATGGCAACTACAATCTAATGGATTTCCTGTTAGACCAATAGTTTTCAAATGTGAATATTTTAATAGATCTTTTTCATTTAAATTTGATATTTGATTTGAACTAAGATCGAGATCAATTAAATTCGATGATATATTTTCCACTAGATCGGGTATAGACGTAAATAGATTTCGCTGCAGATCAATTGATATAATCGAATAATTTAAAAAGTTTTTTGGCAATCCTTTTAAATTATTGGATGATAATTTTAACCGTTGAAGGTTAAATAAAAAATCTAATGAAAAATTAATTTTTGTTAGATTACAATTTTGCATGGATAATTCAAATAGATTCATTGATAAATCTTCTAAAATCTTCTTTGTTATATTCATATGTAAATTTCTATCAAGATTTAATATTCTCAATGAATTTAAATATTGAAACGGTTTTTGATTCCAAGCAAATTGTAAACGATTTCTTGCTAGATTTAAATGAATTAAATTTTTTAAACCATAAAATGAATAATTAGTTAAATAATTTAAATCATTGCCTTGTAATGATAAATAAATAAGATTTGAACTGATTTGAAAAATCTTCTCCGGTAGAAAAGTTAAACGATTAAAATCTAAATTTAATTCTTTTAAATTTTTCAACGCTAATAAAAATGTTAATTGTAATGAATTAATTTCATTATTTTGTAAATAAAGTTTTTCTAACGAATGAAATATATTTCTATCAATATATTGTAAACCATTCGAGGATAGATCAAGAATTTTTAAATATTTCAAATGAATATTTTTAAGATAATTAAAATTATTTTGACTTAAACATAATGTTTCTAGATTAGGTAAATATTTCATTAATGAATTCCATGACGAATCATTTAGATTATTTTGATCTAAATTTAACGAACGTAAACTATTCAATGCTTGAAAGCCATCCGATTGAATCGATTTAATATGAGATTTTATTATTGATAATTGTTCGAGTTTACGAAATTTAATAAATGTATGATTTTTTATTTCGATTAAATTTAAATTAATTAATTTTAATGAACGTAAATTTATTAGATTGATTTTTATTGCATCAGGAATATGATGAAAAGAATTCGAATCAAATTCTATAATTAATTCTTCGAGATAATTTGATAATTCGATAAATGCATGAGGTGAAAGAAAACGAATTTTATTTCCAGCAAGATTTAAACGTTTAACACGTAAACCTTGAAAAGCATTCGCATGAATTTCAGTTATTTGATTGTCATTCAAAACAAGTTCATCGTATAATGTATTTGTTATACGAATAAAATTTGGAATTTCTGTTAGTTGTTTACGACCACAATGAATATAGCTGTATAGATAAAAATAATTCTATATAAAAACCGATTCGGATAGATATCTTACTTCGTATTATCTTGTCGAATACCAGCTTGACAAATGATTTGAAAATCATTTAATTGACAATTAAGTATGCGAATAAATGTTGCGACAAACAGAAGAATATACATCTGAAGAAAGAAAACAATGAATAATAAGAAAAAGTCAAGCATACTATAGACTTTGTTTAAAAAGAATTCTTGTCAGATTATCTCACTCCTGTCATTGATTAGATTTTACTCACTAGTAGCAACATTTATATGAGTGTCTTGTGTGAAGCAGCTTGTTGAGTGATATTTGATTTCTCTCTCGTGCTGACTCGTATGTTCACAAGCCAAGAGAAAGCGAGAGAAGAAAAGAAAAAAAGAAAGCAATGTATGATTGGCGTCTATCTTTTTCTCACTCACTCGCGCGCTGTCAAGTGAAGAGTATGTCTGTATAAACAGACAGCATACATCGGTCGACTTGTTTTACATCATCACGATGATACCAAAAAGATAGATAGGTGACATACTGATTGTGTGCAATCATCGATCATTAGAAAATTGTGCTCCACTAGCTGTGCTCTGATCTTTCTTTTTGTCTGTAATTGTTACACAATCAAATTATATTTTTGCTAAAGGTCATCGGTAGGTGTGTACCATATGATGTTGCATAGAGAAACTTACATGTATTTGCGACCAGTATTGAAAATAAAAAGGACAAGATGAAATAACAAAAAAAAAAGAAGAAGAAGTAACCACATATGGAGATCTCATGAGACAATGGTTGTGGTAATTCACTTATAATCATATGTCGCGTACGGTCATTGTCTTGTTTAGTTAAACGACATGAACACGAGAAAAGAGCAGAATACATAATAAATTTCAAGTTGCAGTATACTTACGTCAACTGTCACTCCAATTAACGATGCTGTTCATTCACGTTCTTATTTTTATTGCTTTTTGAGACATATTGCTCGAAGAAAAAAAAATTAGTTTCTCACAGTGGGAAGTCTGCATGTCATCCGGATGTATATACATTCATATACATAGACGTGAACAATAGACGAACAGAATGTTTTCTCAACAATTGAACGATACATTGAACTACTAACACAACCGTGATAATGATAATGCTAGCAGAAATATTTCCGTTTTATTTTTCTTACGCTAGTTGACGTGTCCATCTCGTTCATATCTTATTTTTTCTACTTGAATACGAAGTGCCGCGTCGACTAATGATTGTATGACTTGATAAGCAAGCTTTTGCCTTCAAGCTAATTTCTTACCAGAAGCCATAACGATGTATTATACATCTATTTTTCCCGCTCTCTCTCTCTCTCTTCTTATTTCTAGTTTCAAACATGTACGACATGAACACGGGCTTTTCTGTATACGCATGTCATCGTATAACCCAATTGATAATTGATTGTTTTCTTGTGTCGAAAATTTGATTTTCCTCACACTCCATCGTTCAGGTGTGAACAAGTTTAATTAATTTTTTCTGTGTTTCGTTCACTCTCATTCAATGTGGGCAAGCTGCTGATGTATTGGAATGACAAATTTATTTTTGTTTTACATGACACGAATATAAAACAAAAAAGATAATCATAAATCTGTAACCCCTAATGACCAACACCATTATTATAAAATGAAAATTGAATAAATGACATTTGAGAGACGTCATGAGAGAATCTTTCTCTCTCTCTCTCTCTCTCTCTTTTGATGATTATCACATAAGATATTGAAAAGAACGAGTGAGTATACTTATCAAGACAGAAACTGTTCACCTTATCTTTTGCATTTATACAAAAACAACGATCATACGGCGGTCTTTTTTTTTATTGTGATAGTATTGTAAGCAAACACGTATGTATTCACATCATAAACAGTATGATCATTAGTCAAGAGCAGAAAGCTTGTTTTTTTCTTCTTCTTCTTTTGATTTGTCTCTAAGCAAAAAGTTTAATTGACCGATTTTTCTTCTTTTTTTTCTGTTCCATCACCCATATCGAGTATCTCTCCATTTCAATTTCCTGACATGCCGTCTCGAGTTGACTGCATCATTAACAATTCTTC
Organism: Rotaria socialis; assembly: GCA_905331475.1. Lineage (NCBI taxonomy): Eukaryota > Metazoa > Rotifera > Eurotatoria > Philodinida > Philodinidae > Rotaria > Rotaria socialis. Next base: position 63,560 of record CAJNYU010001913.1, on the reverse strand, counting down.
AATCGCCAAGCTGACAAATGACTAGTTTAGTCTCTTAACTTGAAATGAATAAAGATAAAAGGATAGATTTAAAAACTAAGCTGTGAGAAACAATGTCAAGCTTTCACACACTATTTCTTTTCTTATTTTTTCACTGATGATTATGTCTATTTTATAAAACCGATAGTTGATCAAACGTTTCTATTTTACATTGAAGTGTCACAATTATATTGATTTCTTTTTTCGTTATAAAACGAGAATAAAACTTTTTCTCTTCTTTTGAAACAATCGATAATCTCTTGTTGTGTTCGGGAAAGATATTTTGATTTTTTTGAAGAAATTTCGTTGTTTTACTTTACAGTTATAAAAAATGTATACTTAATTGAGATTATAATGCTTCTTTTCTCTACAGAGTGATCGAGTTCACATTCTTATATGAAGAATACTTGAAGAAAAAGGTACTCGTACAAATCGTCAACGAACAATATAGGATTTTCTTTTTGTTTCTTAAAGAGTTTAAACGAACATGGAAAAGAAAATTTCCTTATGAGATTAATTCAATGATTATTTACTTTCAGTTGACTTTTTATTTACCTATCAGATGAATTCTATCATGAGAATTTTGTCGATTAAACTGCGGGAAATCGAATCTATTATAGATTATTTCATTATTAGAAAAACGAAGAGAAAAAAAATCTTTGTTATTTAAATGGCTACAACAGAAAATTCTCCAGTCATAGAAAATTTACATCATTCATCATCAAGTCTTTGGTCAAATTGTCGGCCTGATATTCAACGTCGAATAAATGCTTTACTTAATTATCAAGTAGAGTATTTTCGATTACGCGTTGAATTTCATCGACAACTTCAAGATTTACAGTATGCATATAATCCTGAATTTGAACGAATTATTGAACGGCAACGAAGCATTATTGATGGATCTTGCGAACCGAAAGAACTAGAAAAATTAATCAATCAATCGTCGATTGCACAAATAAATAATCAACAAACAGCTAACGTTCAAAGAAAGGGTCTCGAAAATTTCTGGTTAAAAGTTCTTAAAAATATTGATTCTTATGATTATCCTATTCAACGACGAGATGAACTTTGTTTAAAATATCTCAGTGACATTCGTTGTACACTTAATCCACCGGATGTTGAAACGAGTAGTTTTACTCTTGAATTTCATTTTTTACCAACCAACCCTTTTTTTATTGAAACAATTCTTACCAAACAATATAGAATTCGATTTGAATCAAATAATATCAATCCATATCGATCCTACGATGGACCAGAAGTTGATTGTTGTTATGGTAGTATAATTACATGGAAACCTGATCATAATCTAACAATTCGAAAACGTACAAAACGAATCCGAAATAAAATAACAGGACAAGTTAGATTTGAATGTATCGAAGAACCTGTTAAATCTTTTTTTGAATTTTTTTCATCACCAACTATTCCAACAAATGGTATTCATGAAATGACCAATGAAGATCAAATACGTTTAGAAGCTGATATTGAATTTGCATTATTGCTCAAACAACGTGTTTTACCAAGAGCAGTACTCTATTATACAGGCGAAGCTTTACGTGTATTCAATGATGAAGAAGAAGATGATGATGATGAATCAACTTCCTCTGATAGTTCTCGCTAATTTCATTTACGTTAAAAACGAATCTAAATAAAAATTTTCGCTTTTGTTTTCTATGCTTGAGTCATATTTAAGAGCAATGTAAAGTATTTTAGAAGTATCTTTACTGTCTATTGAATTTATTGAGATTCATCGTTGAGAGTGTGGACATCGGAGAGAGATCAAAAACTGATACAAACATCGTTAAAATAATTTTGATTTTTATGGACAAAAAAAGGTAGGAAAAATATATTTGCTTAGCTTTTTAAAATATATATTCAAGTAAAATACTCTTTAAAAAATTTTTTTTTTGCCATGAAAAGTTCATTTCAAGAAAGTGAAGAAAACAAAATAATTCATAAAAACAAGAGCACCAAAGATTCACTGTTATTCTATGCACCTGTAAATTTGTATTGTTTAGTTATCAAATTCCATAGTCGCAATTTTCTCAGACGGTTTTCCCGTTGTATTTGCTGGTAGATCATCAACAGCAAATTGTATTTCGGAATATAATGATAAATCATCTTTGTGTTCTTTCATACGTTGATCTTGTTCAATGAGTAGTTTATCGTGATCTAATTGTTGATGTCGATATTCTTCGATATTTTTAAGCCAACTAAATATACGCAATAATTTTGAATGATCTATATCATGATCTAACGGTGCATCCTCTAATGTTGATAAATGACGTGATGCTATAAAGGCTAAATAAAGATTTCCTGGATTATTGGTTGCTGATTGTTTTACAGAGGATTGATGCAATCGACGATAGTTTATACCATTATTTTGACGATGTTGGGAATGTGTACTAGTAGAGTTCATTTGATTACGACGAAGACCTGTACCACTTGTCTGAGGAGTTCCTGGCGGAACTAATTGTTGATGTGTAGTATATAAATATGGAGATTTAAGACGATTACGTGAACTATTCTGCTGCTGCTGCTGCTGTTGTTGTTGTTCGGTTTGAGCAATATTTGAATTCATGGATAAACGAAGTACGTCAAGACGAGCTTGAATTTCACCATCTGATGTAGCACGACGAACTGGTACTGGAGATGGTGGTGGTCTTGTATTCGTCGATGATATGTTAGCCAATGCTGGTGTTGTAGCGGATAGACCAGCATTCGATGCTATCAGTAGAGTATTTCCATTCATAGCCTGTGTTGCTTCTTCTGAACGACGACGATATTTATCTATTTTTTGTTTAAATGGTGCTTTAACATTATTATGTATACGTCGTTGATAAAGTTGACCTTATGCGAAAGAAAATGAACTAATAAGGATGTATGAAAAATTTAAATCAATCAATTTACCAGCACTTGGTCGTTCTTTTGTGAATGTTTCATTGATATGAGGTATTTCAACTTGTGCGTTTGGTATAGACGAACGAAGTCTATTTGATGGAGTTAGTCCACGTTGTTGTTGACTGTTATCCCGTGGACTTGATGGATACCGAGTATCAGTTCCTGTATCAACTACATGCTTCTGAGGTATCACTGTTTCTTTTGTCATTGTGTGATTGACATTCAATGGATGTTTATTATTTTCATGACCTAATCGTCGTGATTGACGACTAAATGGTAATATTAATTCTTCGATTTCACCGTTGTAACTCATAAAATTTTCTGTGGATCGTTTCGCGATTGTATTATAGAGAGATGAAATCGATGCTGATGCAGGGCGACTCATACTTTTTGGACTTCCACCTGCTAAATGCGTTTTAGAACGAGGAGTATACAGAGTATCGTAGGATTGAATTTGTCGTTCAACAGAACCGGATACATCTCGAATCGATGGTAAATGTGCTCCATTACTATATTCAGGAGCTGGTTGAACACGATTATTTGTAAATAAATGTGAACGACGAATGGCTGATGATTCTCTAGAAGCTCCAGTTACATTATTGGCCGAAGACGAATAAGTAGAAGGCTTTTGAGTACCGCCCGTGCGTAATTCGGCAGTAGTTTCATTAACAACTAAAATTTAGTAAAATCAAAACAGAATTTGCATACATAAATGAAAGTGATCAAGACTTGAAAAATTGACGCATATACACGATTCAAACAAGTACAAATCATGCGTCACTCATTTTCATAGTTTGGATTTCCTTTTTGATCAACTTCTTTTCATTAGCTTTTAATTTAGATTTAAAAAATCAAACGGCATATGGATTTGTACAATAATAGACTGCGATCGATGAAGATGTAATATATAATTACACTATAATAAGGTTTCACCTTTCTTCCTGATTTTTGTTTTCTTTTACTTTTTCTAAAAGTATAATTTAAACGAAAAAGATTATTGAACAATCGAGAACCTCACATCACTTAAGAGTATTTACATAAAAATCTCATTTATATACAATGTTTTAAAAATTGTCAATTTTCATGACCTTACATTCAATGTGCTGATGACAGTGTTCATCTTATATCTGAATATATGGTTTCAACAAATAAATTTATGATTATACATATATATATGTATGAACTGAACTACTAGGCTGAATAACATTATTTTTTTTTGCTCACCATTCTGAAGTTTGCCTTCACTACTGGCTCGTAAATTTTTATGGAGAATATTCTGTTTACGTTGAATAAGTGTTGAACAATTAATGGGCATATTTAATGAATTGATTAAAGTCGATTAAATAGACGAAATATCTATAGTAACATAAGTGATGCTAAAATGCAGTAGTACGTAAAGAGTAGCCGGTATCTTTTATGTAATGAAGAATAAGTAGTTGTAATAGCAACGCAAATTCTCTGACAGAACAATTGAAGAGAGACAGAAGAAGAAAAAAACCTTCTATTCTCTTGTCACACTCAAAGTCAAACATTCCTATGCAGTACCATTTCGTGCGTTTATTCTTTTTCTCTCTTTTTCACTCTTTTATCAAGTGCAACTGACCAGATTTTGTATATCTAATGCGTCTAATTTTTTTAAACATCGACAAGAAAAACACTAGGAAAAAAGCGGCATGTATTCAAGTATTTGATTGATGAATTTAACCTGTTGTTCGATGGTTAACACGAAAAAAAAACAGAGTAACACAATCATGTCCCACTTTTTCCTGCTGTTTTCGTTGCAGAACGCATGCACTAGCAAAATTGTACAGAGATAAACAATTTATTAATTGATCACTTGTGCAATGCGTTATTTGAAAGACAAACATGAGAAAGAATAATGATTGAAAGACGTACGCCTAACTGACGTCTTACAAGAGAGAGGGAGAGAGAAAAAAAAAGAATAATTCTAAAGCTATGTTATTATTCAACACATGAATTTAGACTTGGCAAGCAACCGAAACTAACTGATGCGAAATAAATAAATAAATAAATAAATAGTAAATCTTGTTCTGCTAGTGCACACATTCAGGGTTAGGTTATTTTAAATTAGGTTTAAAAAAAGTATGTCAATTCAGTTTTTTCCTGGATCATTCTGACACTATGTTAACAGTATTTTTTGGCAGAAAAAAATATAAATAGGATATGATTCGGCGCAGTTAAAATGAATAAAATACGTAACGCAGCAATTTCAATAAACTATTGAATAATATTCACAACCCTTTTCCTTATTCTACTTTTTCATACAAATATCGTTTGCAATTTCATGCCATGTTTTACAGTAGAAAGAAAAACGCTGCGTATCCATAAGATGAACAATGAAAATGCATAAGAATGATTTTTATGGTTTTTTCTCAATAAATATCTACCCATCTCAAACAGTAGTAATCAGTTGCATTACTTATGCTATATCGTATTTGATTGTGAATTTCAAATTATACTCACTTCATAGAGTATAAATCATAATTCTAGAGAATTTAGTTGATACAATATTTCATGATTTATCAACACGTCTCCATTCATATTCTGTTAAATCACATATTTACTTGCATAATTATAGCGTAGACATAATATCAAGGTAGCGTCACAAACATTTTCAAATGGTTCACCAATGACTATATATAATTATAAGGATATGTATTCACAAAATCAAAACCTTACAACATCGTTGTCAAATTTCAATACAAGATACTTTAAATTTATTTTCTAGTTTGATCTCTTCTGATTCCTAAATGTTGATGAGCGACTTATTTCACAAGGTTGAAACGTTTAGCTACAGATTCTTTAGTTTATTTGGATACCTCTATTTTTCTATGGTTTATGTAGCCGAGAGATTTATAAATAGAACACATGTAAGCAATTTTTCATGAAAATGTATAAAAAATTTTCAAATTTTCAATTCAATTTTGCAACAACAAAAACAGTCGAAGAACAAAAGGACAAAATGAATGACGGATTTACGTGTGCGGAATGAAATATGAAGTAAAGTGTGCGAACAATTCTTGAATTATGCTTAAATTGATTGAAAAGCGTACTTATGATTGAAATCTGTTATTGCTCCAATCCCATACATCGTTTGTGGGTTCGGTAAGATGAGTTGACAATCAGTCATTCTGCTAGCAGCTTTCATTCGTAATCAAAATAAAAATAAAAAATATGAAATTATCCAATGAGAGATTGTGTATGTTGAGATGATAGTAATGTTATAACTCAATGTATTTAGTGAACAGTTCGATGCTCTAGGTAATCCATTCATGGTGGTTTACTACATCAATTGATTCTAATTATTTGTCATATTCATCTTTGAAAAACAATCATTGCCATGTTCACAGGACAATTTCTATCGCTTAAAAACTTAGGAAGAAGAAAAGTAAAACGATTTGATCAATAACATAATTCAGAGAGTTAGAACAATAAAAGATGCATTTGTTCGACTTTCCTGTAAGTGTAAGAAATTAAATTCCTATCTTCAATCTAGTTTTGGAATCAATAGATTCTTAGTTGAAGTCGAACGCAAGAGTACGACAGACATTTTTATTGTTAATATCATTTTTATTCTATCTTACAAAGAAGTAACCAAATGTATTCAAAGTATCTTACAACCTATTGATTTTATTTACTAATATTTAAATTTATTATAAAATCTTATTTATTTACCATTAATCAACTATTCCGTTATTTTGAATGGCTATTAAAATATTCCCTTTTTTTTATTTAATAATATCTTAACATTTCTATTGATGCAAGTTATAAATAGAAAAACATTTTCATCTTGTTTTTTTTTCTTTTAATTTCTTGTTGACTACGCATCATAGTTAATTCTGTTGCATAAAAACTCAATTACCTACCACCTGTTGATTTGTATAACTATTGGCATGGACTTTCTATTCATTATTTACAATTCTATTTAATATGACTGATCGAACTACTGAATATATTCTTGTATCTAGTCGACGAAAAGCAAAAAAACCAAAACAATATTATTATAATGAAGATAGCGATAACGATGATGAGGATGATGAGGATGATAATGATTCACAAATATATGGTCGATTAGTTCCAATCAAACCACGTAAAGAACAACGTATTAAATATATTTCGAATGATGAAATTTTTCCTGATTATCGAAAGCATAGAAGTGAAGTGTGTGTGTGTGTGTGTGTGTGGATTTAATTTAACTATTGAAAATCATATAATTGTTTATTATTTAGCCTAAGTTACAAATGCGAAAAAAAACTAATGGCGATCGAATTCTCACTGATGACGATGATAACATAATAAAAGTAATACGACATACTCATACACCAAGTGCATCACCTGTTGAACATCGACGATTGAAATTACGTCCTCGTGAATCGCAACCTATTTTTTATGAACCATCTTCTGGTTATTTAGTTTCGCGACCATCAAAGAAAAATATTTTACAGACTAAAAGGACGCAAATTGATTATGCTGATGATGAACCAACAAAAATAATGAAAAAAGTTATTATTGATCCACGAACAGGTTATCAGGAAACAATCTATGAAAAAGATCAACCTAAAAAACAACGAAAATATTATTTACGACCACGTCCAACTGTAGTTTTCAACGATTCCGACGATGAAGATGAGCAACAACAAATGCAATATGTAAAATTAATAAAGCATCGATCTATTTCAGAAGATGTATTATCAAGACGTGATCCATCACCAAAATATATTATGATTAAAAAAAAGTCTAATTCCCAACCAGTTTATACTTTAACATCAAAAATGCCAGCCATAAAAAACAGTCGTCGAGTTGTATATGAAGCATCAACTAAAAATCACTAATGACCTACGTTGTTTCATCGGATGGAAAATATTATTAATAAATTTCGTATATAATCAAGTTTTACTTTAATTATTAAATACAGTTTATACTTTGTTCTTATTTGATCTTGCAGGCTTGAATTATTTTCAATAGATGAACTCTTGAAATCAATAATCTGGAAAAGCCCATTAGTGTAATCATTGCTTGTGAGGATATAGGTTCTATTTAAAAACTTATAACTGGTATGGTTGATATGTATCGATAGCTTCTACGTTTTTATTTCAAGATAGGATGGCATCCAAAAGATCTGAAGATATTCAAATTATTTATAATATCTTAGTTTAAAACGATCCATGTTATCAGGGGCGGCGGAGCGTTATTAAACTGACTTAGGTTCATAATATTGTTTTTCTAATGTGAAATTTTATGAAAGCATCAAGCAGAAAATAAGTCTTCTTTTTATTCAACTTCAGTAAAAATAAAAATGATCAGTATAAAAAAGAAGATTGGAAAATACCACAGTATACTTTTCTTTGCTCCTACTTTGATGCAAGCATAAAATAGCAATAACCAGTACAAAAGCAAGTGAGACTGAGCCTCATCTTGCGAAATCTAGGTGAGGCTTAAGCCTCATGGGTCTCAGTGACTTCGCCGCCACTGAATGTTATGAACTGAATTACGATTTAGAGATTTAGTCATTCTAAAAATAGCACACATGTGCTAAATGATCTCTGACTAATAGCAAGTTTTCTTTGAGAATCCATTGATCATTTCACTTTTCAAAATTTTTTGTAGTGTTATAGTTCCCATGTTGTGCTAACATTTTGCCTAAGAATTCAAAGTTTCAATTGAAAGACCTAAATAAAACCACAAAACTTCATCATCAGACGTATGACAATCACCAATGATTTTATCATTATAATCACTAGCTTCATTTGTTTGATCACTCATGAATTGTTGTTCAAATGTAATACGTGCAGTTAAATACAGATGATGATATCATACTCAAATTTATTATCATATATTATAGTTGTTATCTTTACTGATAATAATGAATTCATGAAGTTAAAGGATAAGAAAAGCGCTAACTCATAGTCAATAAAAATCGTAAAAAATGGAATTTGCCTCTAAAACACATACAAAGACGAAAACAAAAGAAATAATGCAGTTAAAATTAATCGAAAAACACACCTACAAACGCATTCGTTTAAGATACATCAAATAAAAAGTTAATTTTTTGGTACAAGCATATCAGTTGCCATAAGACAAGCAAAAACTGTTAAAAGCATTTTTTGTTTTGTTTCAACAATATCCTCTGGTAATGCGTAGATACGTGAACCAATTTTTCTTGCCATTGATATAGCATATAAAGCATTATCAATTTTAGCCTAAATGTACAAAATATGATAAGAAAACAAATGCAGAACAAAAAATATATGCTGATATACTACTTCTGGTGTTCCAGATGTTTTAAGTAGATTATATTGAACAGAACCTGGTTTAATAGCGTCAATTAAATCACAAATAAGCATTGAATCACTTAATGCTTGATCTTGAAAACTCGTTAAAACTGTTTTTTTATTAGCACTTTGTAACTAAACATGACAAATAAAGTTTGAAATATAGATTTTAAAATATTTTATTTTACTTTTTCATTTGCCCAATTGATAATATCTTTATCAGCAATAGGTTTGCTTGAGTTTGCTAATTTTTGTAGAATTGATAATGTGTATGCTCTCATTATTTGCCAAACAAGACCCAGTGTTAATGTTTTATTACCTTCAAGAATATCGGCGCCGCCTATACCTGTTACTTTAAAGTTAAGTGGGTCTTTCGCATAATTAACAGCAAAATTACAATTATCTATATATTTTAAGACAAAAACATTCAAAATAAGTCTTCAGTGAGACAGTAGATATTTACTTAATTTTTGAAAACGTTCTTTAATTGCATTAAAAGTTTTATAAATTTTTGACCAGTCAACTGTTTTCGGACGAATAATATCATAAAGCTAAATAATGACACGAGATTTATTTTTCTTCTTAATCAATAAATAAATATAAAACAAACTTGAAGTATAATTAAACCATCGCAAAGATCTGAATAAAGATAATTCACATGCGGTTCAATACCAAGGCTATTGATGAAATTTCTGTAAGTCTTTTCTTCTCGAGTTTCTTCGATAATAATGCCTGGTTCTGGTGCTTTTTCAGGCGCAAGCTCTAACGCTGGATATGTATTAAATAAATTAGCAACAAAACTATTAAAAAATAGATTTTTGGATTTGTAAATAATTTATCTTAGAAAAAAAAACAAATCTACATACGCAAAATTAAGTTTTGGATTTCCTTTAACTACATCTTCAGGTGTAATATGTGCTCGCGCTTTAATTTTATCTGATTCTTGTAACATAAGTTCAGCTCGACGACGTAAATCAGTTTCCTATATTATTATGGAAAACATGTAGTTCTATATAATTTCACATTTTTGTTTTAAAATTATTCTTTCATTCTTACATTCAATGGATTATGTGTTAATGATGGTCTTGTATTGGCCGGTGCAATAACATTGAGTAAATAAGTGTAGGCGTCGGAATCCTAAAATGGAATAAGACCATAAAATTTTGTTTTATAAAATACAATAGCACTATACTTTAATATCATTACTAAAATTCGACACTGGTTTGCCTTTATATTGTGAACGTTGCAGTTGATAATTAACCCAACGAAGTAATAATTCTTCTGGTGATAATTTCAATAAACTCTCAGCTGTTTCCCCATCACGTAATAGAAGAACTAGACCAGGAACATGTTTTAAATTGATTTCACTTGTTAATTGCATCTAATCGATAAGAAACATAGATAAATTTTTCTTTGTATACAAAATTCGAAAATATTTTTTCCATTGATCTTTACTCGAATTATTTGCCATAGAAGACCCATGACAAGATGTGGTACACCTTTTGAAATATTTTCAGAATGAATATTGACTACTTTACAACCAATACCACGAGCAGAATTAATAGCTAATTAACAAAAGAAAAAACAAAATATAAAATAATTTTTAAAATAAAATTCATTTTACCAAGTTCTAAATTTTCGCTTTGACGAAAAATATCTTGTTTAGAGAAATTTAAGTTAATCGCTCGTTCATCAATTGTTTTTGGTACGGCAATATTGATTAGTTTACTTGAAAAAGAAAATAGAACAGAATTTCGAATCATTCTAATTTAGTTAAGCTTAACATACCAAAGTAAAATACCATCTTGACAACGTTTATAAAGTCCATGTGGATCTTGTGTATCAATTGGATTAGTACGCAGATTTAAGTGTGCATCATCGGCTAGAAGTCTAATGAGTATGATTTAAAAAAAGAAAATTTCTATGAAAAATATGACTAATAAATGCATACTGATTCACCCAATTTGCTGTCCATACACGTTCTTCAACTAAAACACTATGGTATGGACCGGATGCTTCTTGATCTTTCTCAACAGTAGAAGAATTCGAATTTATATCATCAGATGCATCGTTATTTTTCGTAACAAATCGATCAACGCCACGAACCATTGGTTTTACACTTTTATTCCATGTACTGCCTGGATCTTTTTCAGCACGTAATTTTAAATAAAGCTACATGAAAAGTGCGAATGATCTTCTAAAAATCGATTAAAATCGAAACCGACTTACATCTTCAAATTCCTCTTTAGATAATTGACCGTCTTTATTTCTATCATGTTTTTCGAGAATTCTATCTAATTCAAATCTTTGAACTTTAATACCGAGGTTTTGAAGCATGCCGAGTACTTCAGAAAAACTAATAGCACCCTGAAAAATCAATAAAATAAAATATGTTTTGATAAAAAAAAAGGAATAAATAATTGCTTACTTCTTTAAATTTTTGTTCAACTTCAGGCAGTTGCCATTGTTCAGGTTGAATCCAACGACTTTCACGGATATTACTTTTAAGATCTTTTGAACTGTCGTCACCAGTACTATTGGCTCGGTTAACATTTGAATTTCGAAATGCAGGAAATGATGAAGACATTTTTGTAGAATAGTATAAATAATCAAGCTTTAGAACTTGTTATATATCTAGAAAATAGGTCATGATGATTTTTTTTGATTTTTTTTCTAGCTATTAGTCATCAACATTTTTCCTTTTTTAGTAAAAACAACCGGGCTGAAACAGCTTGTTCTCTATGAATCATGGATTGGCATGATTCATGACAAGAATAAAATTAAAATAAGATTAATACCCAAGAAACAGAAAACCAAGCAAGAGGTGGTATATGGAGGCGAAGACAAATAAAATAACTGGTAGCTAAATAGATAATGCAAATAGCAATGTCGACCTTCAAAGTTAATTTTTTTCTTATCAACAAGAAAAGCTGAAAAGTATATTTATCATTGAGAATATTTTTGTTTTTTTTGCTGGTATTAAAAATGAGTAAATGAAAACAAAGAAGCAAAGATAAAACAAAAATGATGACTAGAATCGTCTACGAAAAAGCCTATGAACATTAGTTTTGATTGTCGATATGATATACATATATACATTTATTTACTGGAACGTTTATGTTCTCAACTTCATAATACATTGGGAAAAAAGAAGTTTAGTAAGATATTAAAAAATATTATATATATATATATGTAGAATAAATATATGATTCAATCGTTATATGAGCGTATCTACTGCTATGTTTAATTGAAAATTTGTCAAACGATTGGCAATAGAATATTCACCTTTCTTCTGTTTTTGTTCTTCTTAGCACTGTATAAAAGTCAATAGGATTATTTAGTTGCTGTTTTACTTGTGGAAAGTCGATGAGTACCCATCAGTTGATCCCAAATAGAAAAAAATGAACCATAACTCCATTTACCATGTTGATGATGAAAATCATGTGCTAAAGCACCTGGCATAAGTTCAGGTAACCAATACTGTGTACTAATGTATGGTAAATCATATCCTGAATGTGCCATAACTGTTTGATAAACTCGAATAGTAACCCAAAGACATAATGTAAATATATGTGTTTCTTTCAATAGGACAGGCATAAACCAAACAGCGAATTGACTTACTATACCTTCAATTGGATCACTTAAGACAGCTGTTACACCTGTTGGTTGTGTATAAACATGATGCTTTTTATGTATATGTTTATATAGCCACGGTGTATGCAATAGATAATGTGTCCAAAAGAAAATCGTATCCTCCGAAAGAATAAAGAGACCAATTTGAAAGAGAATTGTCGACCACAATGGTCGCACTCCTTGTATATCGACATGACCAAAATAATTGAAAATATAATAAAGAATAGGTGTAAGAAGAACGAATGATATTTGATTATGAATTGTTTGTTGAATCATAAAACGAATAATATCAGGTTGAAAACGTAATTTTTTCTTATGCTTTTGTATACGATATTGATCAATAGATGAAATGTCAAATAGTTCAATGTAAATTAAAAAACTATTACATAGCCAAAAGACAATTTCATATGTTACGATGATGTAGACAGAAAATATCCATGCATCTGATTGAAAAAAAGATGTTAACGAAAAAATACTATCGTATATTGACATAATTCAGTCAATACGTATTCGACTCCCTCGAGGAAATAAACCTTTGACATGCTTTTGCATACATCTATATATATATATATATATATATGATTCAGCACAGGTAAAGTAAAAATAGATAACAAGCACGGCAGGAGAAAAAAACAAGCATGACCATCAAATACAAATGCGAAGAAAAAGAACGAAATAGTTTTTTTTTGAAAGGCAGAGCAATAGATAAGATATGAAATACTTACTTTTTTGAGTTAAAAAAGAATAATAAAGTGAATTCAAATAGAGAAATTATCACCAATATGTTTATTTTCCTCGACATATGTCCATGTATAATAGATTTTTTAAGAAAAAATGAATACAGATTTTATAAGTAAACATTAATTATTCATTCCAATGATTTAGTATTTTTTTTTCGGTTGTTTCATTTTCTACCAGAATAATGTAGAATTCATATCATTTATTAAAAAACGTAGAGACAACTGAATCAGTCTGATAATGATTTGAAAAAATCTATGCAGCAATATTACAACCATATTTTTTTCATGAAGGAAAAGCCGGACTTTAACGAACACGAATCTCTTTGTCTGACAAAAACAAATGGTATTTCATCTATTCGAAATTTTGAGACTCATTTGGTTCAGAGACGAGTAGAGCTGTATGTTGCCACAATATATAATTATTTGGTAAATTAGACTTCAGAGAGCGGACTACTTGCAGTATGCATGCGGTTATTTTAATTTCATCTAAGAACTGAGCATAAAACAATAAGGATTATTTTCTATATTTATTATGCATGGTAGTTTATAAGCGAGTGCATTTATAGATGAGTTATATAATTATGCGTTCAATATTAGGTTTTCTCAGATAAATTATTATGAACTGCTGACTGCCAATTTTTGCACAATTTGAGCGACCTATTAGTACAACTGGCTCACGAGATAGTAAACAAGTTATAATCGACGCAGTAAAAGAACTACTGAAAATAAGTGTCGATGTCGACAGAAACAAAAGCATGGAAACATACGCACTTATCTACCAAGTTCATCAATCACGCTTTGTCAGAGTTCTGTTGATGTTTGGTTTTCAAAGTTGTTGTATAATATCTATCGAAATGAGATACATACATCTAGTGAAACATCTTGTAAGCAAGATCTAAAAATATTGGGATCGGTAACTAAGATCTTATCGAGATCTTAAAAAGATAATTTGTATGTACATATCTTGGTTGTATCAGGTAAATCTATACCTAAGACCTTGACAAGATCATGGAAAAGATATCGTTTACTATTATCTTCTCACAAGATCTTGAGTAAAACAGAAAGAGGCATCATTAATGTTTTTACGTAGGCTATCTAGTCACTCACCGTTTTTTTATACATAAAGAACTGAATATAAGCAACACGATTGAACATACGAAACATAATTTTTCAAAATAATTTTTTTCTAAATTATTTCTCGGTCATTGATTATTCGAGAGTATGCTGATCTCGATTGGTGATCGAGGGAGGACTACCCTAAATCGGTCTGACGGATATCGAACCAACTTAAAGCCAGTCAGATCCCAGCATCTGACTTGCTTGAGTTATTCGGGACAGAAATAATTAAAATAAAAATAAAATTGAAAAAATATCAAAACATGCTTTCAGAATGCGTTATTCAAGATCTTATGGATTCTTACCTAAGATCTGTAATAAGATCTTGGCCAAGATCTTACTTACAAGATGTTTCACTAGGGTTTGCAATGTCGTTGAGCCTTTCTTTCAATATTTCCCTCTTGCTAATGTATTTCCTTTGGAAGTCTAAAATGACAGATGCATTATTCTCATAAACTTGAATGCTTTATGGATTTAGCGAACCAAACCGTTCACAGTGAAAGTGATCATTCGATGCACCTTTTTCGGTAGCTATTAATCTTGCGTTTGTTTTTCATTTTATTCTTTTTTTATCATTAGCTGCTTTTTACTACTATAGTGTATATTTATCATTTTATTCGATAGTGTATTGTTAATTTCTTACTTTAGCTTAAATTTTTTTCTAATAAATAGTTTCTATTATCTTATCTTCGATCTAATTATCTGTTGATTTCAATAGTAGTTATTTATATTTATCTGGTGGTATATTTTCGTAATTATAAAGACATTGACATAAAATGACTTTGAAGACGAGTATGGATCAGAGGAAAGAAAAGAAGTGCTCGCACCGATACTCCACGAAATCAGTAACTTGATCAATATACTTTCTAAAATCTCTTCTAAACCTGGTAGTTTATTGATAGCATGGAATTACACTTTTCTCATTAGATATCAATTTATTGTTCATGTTTCGAAAAATGTTATTTTTACACTGACATCATGACTTTAAAAGCATATCATCGTAGAGACGACTATAGTATTTTCTGCTGAATGGACTGAATGTTCAAATCATCTGGAACAAAATGTTTTCAAAATGTTATTTTTCTCTACTTCATACCTATTGAATCTTAATTACATGGCTTAAGTTGACATTGACATAGTTGTTGACAATAACATTACGTTTGTTCACGGTGATCTTGAACTTGCTGTTATGGTTAACTATCGTGTTTATTAGACCTTCCTTCCTTGAGTCTTGGCCATCTTGCTGCTGTTTTTTATGTTTTTTCACGTGCATATTAATCGGTCTAAATGAAAAGAATTATTTTTCATTATTAAAATACGATGAATAGTATTTTATAACGGATGCGTTCATTGTAATGTTTACGTATTGTATTAATGACGTGGTATAAATGAATCTTAATTATTCTATCAAAAAGACAGGCAAAATTCAAAAGCTTGACGTTGGATTAAAACTTAAAATATCTTTTGATTTGCACGCAGTAGAAGAGTAATGCAGATATATCTGGAATAAAGAATATGTGTGTATTTATTCCTTCTACCCAGGTCGAACATTCCGGTCATCGGATCCCGTGAGATACTCCAGGAAATATGCGGAAAAGTCACCATAACCTGCAGAAAAACACGGGAAATCGCTGGAACATGGAAACAATATTCCGGTCAAAAATACGGCTGGATTTTTCCGGCAGATTCCTGTCAAACTCTGGTGCTTTCCGGCCCGAGTTGATCGGAAATCACCGAAAAAAATCCGAAAATTTTCCAACCGGAATACTGATTCCACAAAGACAACGGAACTACCCGGAACTGGTCGTTTCCAGGCCGGACTGTTCGATCTGAGCACTGAAAGGAGGGTCATACGAAAAGCGAGCTAGCGTCGTTCGTTCGTCCGATAGGAAAATAGATGCATAAACTTAACTACATTATCACAATATATCCAGGGATAAGTTTGATCGAAGGTTTTCGGGGTTGAGAAACTGAAATTTGGCATCAATTTGTTGATGAAACGAGAACTATTTCAGGAAAATTAAATATTTCTTCCTTATCCTACACAAAGCATCCTGGGGATAATAATTGGTTCATGGATTTCTAGTTGTTGCTTACCAAGTGTTCAGATGATTAAATCATGTTACCGAGGAATTTGCTTCTAGATATGCATAGGCATCACGAATCCTATCTCATATACTATTAAAGTTTTAAGTCTCTCATAGAAAAATTGTTTCTTATAAAAGAATTTATTTCGGCAGTTTTTAGTAATATTTTTTGGTCATTTTTAATCAAAATTGATTAATCTTATAGTAAAAATAACTTGTTAGTATTTTCTTTCTATCCGAATTAATATTTTTATTTAATCTAACAGAATTAATAATTTCAACGAAATAAAATGAAAATTTTTCTAAAAGTATAACTAAATTGAAATAATTACAGCCTGTTATGCATGCGTAATGGATTGTTAAATGCGTAGATCAGAATACACAACATACAATAAATATTGTGTTTTATTTTCCCGTGGCACAGATTTGAAATTCTAAATAAAGTTATTTAAGCCTTTTTCGACTAGTCAGAGCAGTTCAAGTTTAACCAATTCTCCATTGTCACCAAAACAGACGAAAGTTATCTTGTAATTTAGACTCTATGAGTTAACGTCAGCATATCCCTATAATGTGTTCTACCGTCTGGGTGTCCGTCAGTTATTAAATAATGTCGGTTTGTGTTCAACTCCATCTATGATCTATTCTTTTTCATGATTTTTATGATCTGTAAACTATTCTAGATGGGATGAATGGACAATTATACTAGGTATAATCGGACTCAAGAACGTGTTGGTCTAGTTTAGACATGGTGAAAATCATTTTTTGCATGATATCTAGTCATGATGAGTGCAGTAGCCGTTTCAGACTAGGCCTAGCGTATCTTATGAACTCTTCAGGCTAGCTATGTAGCCTGTCCTGACCATTTGTTTGTTCGCTTGAGTGACTATCTCTGCTTGTTTAGTAAAATCTTAACAACGTGAAATGCTTTTCTCTCAATTTTCTAATAATAAATAGCTAGTAAAAATATGGAAATATTTCCCTTTATTCATTCTAAAACTTTATCACGACAAATAGGAATTGTGACCAGTCATCCTGTTTCACCCGATAGTATTGGACTGTTATTCGACTCGAGGTTTAAACCAATCACAAATCAAGGTCGAATATGTTGCATCAAGCGGTATTATACGATTTCCCTCGTTTGTTTGCGGATGTAGCCGAACAGCTTGAATACTTGCTGCTATTACACAACTTACAGTGATGTCGAATTTTTCTGGCAATGTTGGATTCAGAAGTCCTAGAAATGTAATTGGCATTCCACCGTTAACAACGGTAACTTTTCGTCGATTGCCGATTCTAAATTCAATATTACGATGAATATCTTCACTTGCGAGCTCGTCGATATTAGAACTAGATATGCTGATTTCAGTATCAGACAGTGCGCATTGAACCATCTCGTGCACTGGAAACTCAACGGCTCCTGATGATACACTTATTAAGTAGGCGTTATTACGAAGTAATGAAAAAGACGAGATCGGTAATGAACAGCGACCTGTACACCCAATTACATAATCGAATTCTTCGTTACTTTTCCAATTATCGAATATTTCAAAACCTTCTTGCTGTGCTAATTGGCATCTCGATGGGTCTCGATCCCAAACTTTAACTGAATCTTTAGAAAAAATGTTCAAGCCATCATCATGTATTAAAGCATGCGCGATTGCTTGTCCAATAGCACCATAGCCGAGCAAGAGACATTTGTGTGATTCTAATGGTTTTGAAATTCGTAGTGTCTTTGGAGCATCATAAAATAAATAAGATAACATGTTTAAACAAGCTTCCCCAATCAGCGTTGGCTCGATTTGTCGTTTGGGTTGACTAGAGGCCACATCAATAATCGATGTTCCAATGCGGCACAGTGCTTTTTTAATGTTCGGCTGATCAGCATATTTGATAAGACCACGTGATGTTTTTTCTACCAGACGAATTTCGATTGATCCTAAGTGTGATAGAAGCAGTGATATATCAGATCTTTCCATTTTAAATGCTACTGGAACATTTTCAAAAAGTTGATTTGGATCTAATCTGCCTTCATCAATCTCGTAGAGATAGGCCAGTGCTTCAGAAAAACATCCACCACTATCAGATACGAGTAATTTCATTTCTACCGCTGTTTTTGTCGTTAGTTCTATCGTCATCATTCGATTCAATTCAAATAAAACCTGTGCCAAACGATACTTTTCGTAGTTGTAGCTTAAGCAGTACGGTGTTCCGTGAAAGAAATTTCCCACTGGTACTCGAAAATGCTCCACAATATACTGTTCAAAGCCCTTGTGGTGTGTGTATGGCGGTGGAAGAAAATAAAGATTCGAAGGTAGTGCGCCCAAAGCCAATAGAGCTTCTATTTGTGCAGCCATATCACCTAGTTCATGTTGAATATTCCAAATTGTATAATTTCTCAACAGTTTCTCATTTTCCACTTCTTTGACTATGGATGACAATAGTGTGAGATCGGACAGACCGATGCATTGCTGATGAACACGCGTTTCAAATGGAATATGTGTAACGATTTCGTTAGGATTCATGAATCAAGACTTTGAATTTGATCTAGAATAAAAATGAATTGTAATGAAATAAAATATAGACGGAGTCAACGATTCTTTATATTCTACATTGATGCACTACTGTGAATGAGAAAACGATTTACTGCCGTTCTTCGTAGGCTTTAAGACTATAGTGGGAGTCCGGAGAGTAGAATACATCCAATATGAACCATAGAGTGAAATTTCTTTGTGATATAAAGTTCTAATCGAAGAGACACTAGCAGACTATGTTGAATCAAATTTCTATGTGACAAAAATATACAAGAGCCAATACAAATAATTTTTGACTATGAACATAAATTTTGTTTTCCGATTTCTTTGTCAATTTAAAAAGTATAGTTTTGAACGATTTAGTATTATAATAAGTGAATATCTCAATTATTATAAATAATATTTACTGCCGCATATGCATCAAAATTATATTCCGATATGAACTTGTTAGAAACTTCGACTACCCATAATAGGCTTGCTTTTAGATGTATTACATTAATTTAGCAAACCGACGCACTCCATGTGTGTTAACTTTATTCTCAAACACCGAAATGAAATTATCACTATCATTTGGTATTGATAGTAATTGTCACTGAAAAGTGATGACCAGGATGTTTAGCTATTTCTATTTAAATAATGTTGGCATCGGCTGATATTTATATGAAATAGATCTTGAACACATACAACACATACGTGCCGATTAAATCGCATGTATCACAAGTGTTCATGTGATAAAGACTGAAGTATCTGAGTTGTTACTTTGGGCACACTAAATAAAGAATTTTATAGTCTATATGGAGCTATTTAGACAAGTTCCTTTTTACCCTGGAAAGTTTCAGAGAGGGAAAAATATATTTGATGGGGGTGGCTCGCCTACGTCCATTCTTATCACATTTTTCATTCATTGGGACGATATTTCGCGAATATATCGTTGTCAATAAAAGATTCTTGTGTAAACTCTAATGATGGATGAGAAATCACTTGAAATAGAGTTGTTTTAAAGCATGATTCGTTAGGAATAACTTCAGATACATAGTTCTACTAAACTTCGTCTACTTGTAATTCTCGTCATGATTCTGATTTCAGTGTGCACAAAAATTATTCTCACCGTTACTTGAATGAGTCCATGCGTTCAGCATTGTTTCCCTTCACAGCTATTGCTTGAAGGGTATGGGCTCGTACTTTAGAATATATCTGCGTCATCGTAAATCTTGATATCTATTCGAGAAGGTATGCATATTTGTCTCTGACTGTGATTTTTTGAGTGTGCAACCAGAAATTTTTTTACCTTGAAATTTTTCGTTGGCCATTAAGAATATTTTGGTTTCTTTCATTGATAATGTGCAGTATCGAAATTTTTTCTTTTTTGTGTTATATAAAAAAAAACGAGGATTTTCAATATAGGAGTAAGTCTATAGAGACAAGCAATGTGATGATCAAAATAAAGTGATTTATTAGTTATAATATAACATAACGAAATCAAAGTTAAATATGAATGAGAAAACTTACCAACTCTAAATTATAGCGTTCGATTTATGTCAAACACTGGAGCACTAATGAAAAATGTAGCTTTTCTTCTTGATATAGAGAAGGAAAGTAATAGTCGAGATTCATCAAGTTGCTTTTCTTTTCTTCTTTCTTATCGTGCATATAGATGTTTGTTGGTTATAAAGATAAAAGACAACGAACTATCTTACCTGCTGATTGTGTCCACGAAAACCAAAGTATTTCGTATATTTTGTCTTCAATTATTAGTGTTATTCCTTTTCCACAATTATCGAATACAGTTTCATATTAGAATCATTGACCTGGGGTGTATTCGCCCTTGTTAAAAATAGATATAAGCTTAAAATAAGTGGATCAGTTCTCATCCAACTCATAGAATGTGATTGCAATAAATAGAGAATTTTTTAGATTGATAATTGTTAGAGTAGTCAAGCACTTTTTGAGCTCTTCTATCGAAATAAACTAGTTATATGTGTTATTATGTGCCGAAACCTAGAACGGTTATCAAATATCGCAAATTGCCCAGGAGATTCAATCCGACCAGTGGATCCGATCGTTTCCGGCATCGGATCCTATGGATTCCGTTGCTTTTCGGTCGGCTCCGATGAATTCCGACGATTTCCTAACTAACGGATCCCGGTCCGGTTTCCACCGGAAAAATTCCGTTAAGTTCCGCAAAATTTCGACCCGCAATTCGTCGGAAATCGACGGAACCGATGAGAATCGATCGGAAATGGTTCGACGAAATATGGACCGGAATCCGTTAGTTAGGAAATCGTCGGAATTCAACGGAACCGATAGGTTCCGACCGATTCCGGCGTACCCTGATTCTGGTGGGTGATCTTAAAGAAGTGACAATTTTACTTTCATTCAAAAGTTCTAATACTTTCAACCAAGACTTCCCTAGTTTATTGGATTTTCAGAATCTATGCGAAAATTGGTTAAATGATATAGGACACTTTTCTATGGATCTTCTAGACAAAGAAGTAGATCATGCATTTATAATTTAAAAATTAACTATAGAGAATATAATATTTCTTATTGCATCTATTTGATTTACGACTTGAAATAATATCAAACAAGTTTTATTAAAGTATACGGACCCCAAGTATCAGTGAGTATTAGCATACCATTGTCAAGCGATTCTCATATTCGACTAATAATAACTGGATATTTTCCTTTGCTTATTTCACAAATATCATAATTTAAAGATCTTCAAAGAAAAGTCTTTTTTTTCGAAGTCGATAATATTCGAGGTAATATATGATCAACGTTTTTGATTGCAATATCTTTACCCATGATTAATTTCTGTAGAGATATGATAACATATTATCTTTTTACCAACATTCAGCTCACAAAAACAGTTCTCAGAGTTAGACTGCATCGATGCTAACTAATCAATTGTTCAATATCAAAATATGGCATCAATTCAAGTTGAACTTCTATCATCATAACTTCCTTAGTGTATATGCCTTCGAAGCGTAATGTTATGGTTTATTCCCTACGCTATTGAATACAATTGTAATGCTAATGTAAGTCATTCAACACGTCATCAAAAGACGCTTTGCAGTACTTTACAACATGCTGGTAAATCATTATTTTTTGCCCGTACACACTCTGAATTAAAATGTGTCGCATATATGTGTTGCGAGTAATCGTGTCGCAGGTTCAGTGTCGAAAATATATCGTAACAGAAGTGCCGCAAAAACATTTTTCTCATTCTGTGTGTCGACCATCGATTCACCCTTTTCTTTTGCGTAAAAAGCTTTTCAGCGCAGCCCCGTTGGTGCTAAAATGTGGAACTCACATATTTCGGTCGGTTAGATACTGATCAAATAGAAGTTTTATTTTTTCAGTGTACTGAGATCATATTTTGTTCAAAAATAAGATAATAAAACCTTTTTAACATTTGAAGTTTATTGTATCTATCAATAGGAAATATTACTAGAGAGAACGTATAAAAAGCTTTTTGTTTAGAATATGTCAGTATGCTGAAGTGTTTAGTGGTTTCATTGAGAAATCTTGTGAATGATAATAGTTTAAATAGTATATAGGATATAACTATCAATATTGTTGAAAAATTTATATTTTTTCGTATTACTAGGTGAGAAATTGATACATTTTTTCATAAACGCAAATTTGATAAAAGCTTCTCAGTGGATGGAAAAGTTGCTAATTGTAAATACACTAAAGTGGATTCACGCTCTAGAATAAGGTATCTGTGTGAGAAAAACCAAGATTAAAATCTTCATTTGTTTATTGTAGGTGGTAGAAGTAACGAGTGTAATAGTAGCATACACTCGTTGCTAACGTCTGTAGTAGTAAAAATATATAATACTGTCGTAACTGTGAAGTATAATATTAAAAACGACAGATTTTGATGATTAATTAGAGATTAAATCCTAATTATAATGATTTCTAATTAGCGAAACTAGATTTTTATTACTGATGTGAGTAGTGGTGAACATAGGCAATCGACCTGTACCAAAAAAGTGTCTAATTAGCGCATCTAAGTGATAGTTTTTATATACTATGTCTGTAATGGGTAGGGGGTGAGATACAGAGGAGCCGCAAAAACTTAACAATTCAACTTACACTCATTATTTTCTTTGAAAATATATGTGAGTTCCATAAAAGCCCTATATAGAGAACTCGATTGAACATACGAAAGTTATGTATTTTCATTTAAGTATTTTTTAGATTATTTCTCGATTAATAACTAGTCGAGAAAATGCCTATCTTGGTCACTGATCGAGGTATAACTACCCGAAAATGGTCTAGTAAAAACTGGACCGACTCGAGACCGGACAGATCTCAAAATATGACCTGTTTGAGTTTTCAGAAATGAAACTGTTCAAATAGACCAAAATCAAAAAAATTATCATAATCTATCTGATAAAAATAAAAATCATTTTCTGGCTCGTGGGTTGAAAAAAAAGTGTTTTTAGAATGTGTCGAATGTGTCTTACATTGTGTCGCAAATCATGACACATTCGACACATTTTAACTTAGTGTAAGTATATAAAAAATAGCACCCAGTTAGAAAAATCGTTCTGTGATGCATAGAACCATAAAGCACACGGCATGATTCATTTCTGCATTGTCGTGTAGGACACCATCGCCGGCCTAGAAAACATGCAATGAATGAAAATTATTTTTTTCTGTTCTCCTCTCCCACAAATTCTCCGTCTCCATTGAATGGCATGCCTGTTAAAAGAATATATATTCATTTTTCTTTCTATTTGAGAGTTAAACAGTTCTCGTTCTGAAAAGAAATAAGAAGAAGAGAACGATGAAGAAAAAACAACTCATTTTACAACTAAATTATAAGTCGGCTGTCTGCTCATTGAAGAAAATTCATGGCGCACAAAGTTCTTTCAACATTCGTACTTGATGGTTTCGAAAAATTACTATGCGCTCATGGTGGTTGGGAAACGATTTGTCATGCTGCTCATCTGACTGGTAACCGTATGAAATTAATGAGTAATGCTCTGGCTGCAATTGAATGTTTGATAAAACGTCATCCACGTATGCGTACTCGACTACGCGTTGAAGCGAATAGCTATTTTCTAGATACTCTTGAATACAATCCAGAATATCTATCGAATGATTTGTTCTTTTCGACGATAGACTCTAATGAAAGTTCGTGGCAATATGTTGTTGAACGTCGATGTAATCAAGATCCGTATTCGACTGATGGCACATTGATTTTTCCACTTTTTCATTTCATGCTACTATTTAATTCAAACGCATTAGAGACCGAAGATCGATTTCATTTGCTTCTCTTTGAAAGTCATTGTGCGTCCGATGGTCGAAGTGGATTAGTTCTCGTTAACGATTTCCTAACGTTGGTAACATCATCAAATCTAAATCCCACATCTGAACCACTCAATGCTGATATTCTTCCAATGATTAGTAATTTAATTCCTCGTCCATTTGGTCCTTTCTATCCAATATTGTCCTTTCTTGGTAGGCATATCTACCAACGTGAACTTCGAAAATTAACTCGACCGAGAATTCCTGTCAAACTCAATCCATTGCCCGATAGTCAATCGAGTCGGTTTGATGTACCACAATACTATACGAAATTCCTCTTTTCTTCGAGTTCTTCTGATCTCTATGTTAATATGCATAAACAATGTCGATTGCATGAAGTAACATTGAATGGTCCATTGCTTGCATGTCTTAAATTGGCTATTCATCATTGTTTTCCACTTGGTGATGATACAAAATTGCAACCGTTTCCGATTGGTACTGCCTTCGATATGCGTTCACGTCTTCCCAGATCGGCTTTAACAAAAACATCTGTCGGAGTCTTTATTGGTGTTAGCGAAGTAAAACTTCGTCGATCACTTTCAATAAGATCTGCTCGATTTTGGTCTTTGGCAAAGAAATGCATGGTACTTACTCGTAATCAATTGAAATCTGAAGGTGTTCCATTAGTTATGAATCTTTTAACTGATATTACTACACAGGACCGGAGTTTTGCACGATTTACTCGAAGTCTACCTGATGGACATCATTCCGAATTGGCATTTTCAAACATTGGAAAATATCCATTTTCGTGTGAATACAATCACGACGAAATTTGCTTGCGTGGTTTACATGTCATCAACAATAGCAGTGTGTATCGGACAACAGCAGTAGTATTTGTCACATGTGCCGGTGATGGTCAGTTAGACTTTTCATTAGCTCATGAAATAGATAGTGATGAGCGAGCTCAGCAATTTTTAAACGTATTTCTCCGTCTCATTGAAATATGTGCCAACGAAAAACTTTGTCGACGAGAAACAACACTCGATGATCTTTTGAATGCTTTATCCACTCATTAAAGCGACTCAAACATGGAATGTTTGACAAAGAACTTAGTTAATTATTTATAGAAGTCATCACTCGATGAAAAATGTAATTATAATTTTCACTGAACAAAAAATTCATTCTATATGCTAGGAGGCAGTTTTCGGCACTGCATTTACATTCACTATAACTATTTTAATTTGCTATTATTTTCACTGCATAATTCAGTTCATTTTGTTTTTATTTTCTTCAACTCTATATCCTATAGTTTTCTTACCATTTGTTTAATCTTTTATATTGATAACTTTTACATTTTCTTTCATTATCTGGGATGTTATATTTATTTTCCATTGTATTTATGTTATAAAAAACCTTGATCCTCCGAAAAGCATTATCTTATAGAACAATTTAAATAGAAAACAGTATAATTTCAATTCAAAATACTCTATTTTCAGTTCAAAAATAATAGTCGATTATTTTGTTGTGATTAGTATACAATTAAAATAAAAATTTTCCTTCAATAAATGATGAAACGTATTTAATTTCCTAATTTGAATTTGGATTCAAACTCGGACAACTTTGGTGGGATCACTCATGTTCGTGAAAAATATGACAATCCACCTGCAAAAGACTATTGTAGTTCAAATTTAGATAATAAGAGATTTGGTTCCTGTTCTCGAACCTGTTGAGATAGTCAATAGCACGCTGAATTTGTTTAATTGGCTCTCATAGTTTGATTCTTGTAAAGAGAATTTCTCTCGTGCAAATCTGTGAGATTTCTTCAAGAAAGCAATACAGTTTCAGCCATCATCATACAAGTCTGAAGCAGTTAATCACATAGATAGTTAAACAATTAAGATTGAATGATCAACAGAAGAATAAATACCATAAATATACTATCAATTAACTGATCTGAAAATTCAAACAAGTTACTACAGAGTATTGACAGTATCGATTTTAGCCACTTAGAGAACAACAAGAACTATAGACACTGAAAATATTGTGAGTACAATCAGCTGTTCGTAGCCTGTCTTTGATTTTTTTTCTGGCGCAAACTTGATTCGTTATACTTTTTATATGAATAGAATGAGAGAAAATCGAAGAAAGCTTGTAAGTATTACGATGTCTAAGTAATATGACTTAGTAGTAACACATTGTTTGGCATGTTCTAACTTCGATATCGTTTGGACGAGTAACTAACAAAATTGAGTTGGCTTATTTAGAATTTATTCATATTTATCAACTAAGATGATATTTTCGTCTGTCTATACCTGCATTCATCTAAATCATACTCGATAATATGCATTGTATTTGTTGTTGAAGGGTCATTCAAATAAATAGGAAATCAGAACCATTGTAAAAGAATCTT
The DNA here is from genome assembly GCA_905331475.1 of Rotaria socialis. NCBI lineage: Eukaryota > Metazoa > Rotifera > Eurotatoria > Philodinida > Philodinidae > Rotaria > Rotaria socialis. Next base: position 36,572 of record CAJNYU010001913.1, on the reverse strand, counting down.
GAGAAAACTCAAAATGTGCCATATAGTTTTCTCTACATAGTCATATACTTTCAAGATGCTTCATATGACGGTAAAAATATTCTATTTGCCTTAGACGAAAAGCTTTAACTCCTTTCTATAAATTGTGTTTATTCTCGAACTGATAATTAATGTTATGTTGAATGAAATACAAGCATCTGTGTGTCGTCGTCCATCAGAATAGTAAAGTCGAATTGCAAGGTGTGTTGAGAGCGTTTTATTGACTTCGATAATTGCAGAAAACAATGGCAACATATCAAAAAAATAAAAAATAATAATGCCTTTCTAATCAATGATACAAAGATTTCTGCAACTTCAAATTTTTTCTTGCATATTTCATTAGCTAAAACTAATATTTGGCGAATATTATTAGAATGGCACCGATTAGGTTAACACAAATGCCAACGATTCCAACAATTGCAGCAGGGCCTAAACGTAATTCAATACCGGATTCTATAGCCAATGTAGCATTGATACCAACTGCGACACCTATAATTCCCGTAAGAAGGCTTGCAAAAGCTAGACCTTTGTTTAGAAATAATAAGGCTCGATGTGTAGTATCACCTCTAACTGCACAATACAAAACCCATAGAGTTCCAGACACACAAGAGAAAATACAAGCTAGAATGAGAAAAGCTCTAGCAGATAAGATTTTATTGCAGAGAGCACCATTGCCGATTTCTTGATCGCATGATACAATGGCGCACGTCTTCTCGCCCGATACAGAAACACAATAACGCCAAAGACCATATATGGCTCCTTCAGTGTCATCTCCTCTTTCACTCCTAAATGGCATAAAACAAACAGTAAATACTTGTAAAAAATATAATTTCTTGTGTTAGTACTTATAAACTACGAGTTTATACAAATAAAAAGGATAAAACTTTGTATTTACCAGATCATAAATGCATTGCTAACCATGAAGAGTATAAAAGCTGCTGGAATGACAATACTACTAGCAATAGATATCAACTGAATGTTGTGAGCCATATTCTGCACTGCAGATGTGTAAGATTTCTTTCTATTCTTTTTTTGCAATGATATAGAATTACCACGAGATATCAGAGCAATTTATAGAGATCAGAAAATGTACCTACTTTGGTTGATAATAAGCAAAGCTGCAATAAACTAGTAAATCATAAAGCACTTTTGTAAGGTACTTTATTGCTTCTGTATATTTTTCGAAACGAATTGAATGAAATTTTTTTAAGTCAGTATGGTATAGTAATCATTTATAGCGACATAAAACTTTCAATCATAAATGCTAGGTTGATAGATATAAAAGCAGCATTATCGTCGTCACAAAATAACTTATAAATCTTTGACGAGCATGGTGTTTCTTACGAAGTAATGAAGCAACACACTTTATCCAACAACAAAAAGTACATACTATTCGATTGTGAAGTATACACGATTGAATACTTTGTCAAAAAAAGAAATAATTTTGTTCAAAACATTTGATTCAGATATTACAAATTGATTTTTGACAGAAAGGAATTATTTTTATCATCGATTCAATATGAATAGTGAATATGATTGATATGATCACATCTTAGGTATGAAAAGTTATATTGATTAAAAAGAGATCTTTGACAAAATGTGTAATTAAATAATTGTGATATGTCTATATAGATATCTTATTTAGGTACATCCACATCTCAACTTGAATAGACCAGTATATTAACTTTTTTATTAAAAAGAAAACTCGCTGCTGCTTATCACACAGATATTGATGATCATTTGTAGAAAGAAAAAATGTAAAATCTTATGGAATTTTCTGACGATTCATATATGCAAAAGTTCAAAAATGACATATCTTTGTGTATGAATTATTGAAACCACCGCAAAACGACACATTTTATTGTCCTCATTAGTGACGTAACTGGGGGTGGGCTAACCTGGCGCCGCCTGGGCACCGATCAAAAGAAAAAAATAATAAGCACTATTAGAATGTTTGTAGTTTATTGCTGTATATGCGATGTGATAGCGCTGAAAAAAAGAAATTAGTAAGTGACATCAATCGAATAAACTCTAGGCACTAATTAAAGAGCAATATTAGTTGCTTGCTTATTTTTAATTTTTGTATATATATATATATATATCACATCGCAAAATAAGTAATTGATTGCTTTATAAGTAGTGCATTAAAAACCAGAATGTCTGATTGTCATGCTCTGCTTCACATCTTAGTAAGATGATCTTATGCAGATGCAGTTTATGCTAAGAAATATTGTCTCTGTGACGTTGTACGTGATATTTTCTTTCGTTCTGTGTTTTCTTCTCTATTCTTTATGTATGGGTATTTTCCCTCTTGTTACTACACTATGCATAGTGGTTGCATTGTAGTGATGAATACACCCACACTCTTATTATTCCATCGCTAATCAACAAAATTCATAAAAAATAATCATTGATAAGTATTCTGACATTGTCCTTACCATCCATTAGTTGTTGATCTTCCATTGTTTTTGTATGATTTCATTAAGAACTAGTTTATAAATATTGAATATTGCGTCAGAACTACATCCAATCTACGTGAAGCATTAAAATTATTTCGAAAAGCTCTGTCATTCCTTCAAATGTTTTTTCCTATTGTCTTTGTGTTGTAATTTAAAATTTGTTTTGCTTCTAAAGCACTATGTCTCATCATTCTGTTTGTTTTTACTTATCCTTATCTTTTAGATTTAGAGTCCTGGTGAATGTCTGCATGCATAAAACGGGACGATTCGGTCAAATTAGTTTATTCTATTCTGGAAATCTTGCTAATGCAAGATCACCCAAACCCTCGTTCTCTAATTCAGTTAATTCGTATGTTGCAATACCGCCACGAACTGTTCCGTAACTTAATTCACTTCGTGCACCGATACTGAATGCCCAGGTACCCGGAGGAAGATAAACAAGGGCTGTTCTGCTGATGAACATCATAATACCGGGTACTTGAGAATAGAAGAGCCCACCGTTTGTATCGACTGCCTGCAAATCATTACCCAGTCCAAATTTAACTCTCTGCACAGTGTTTGGAAGAATTTTATCACCAATAATAAGATAGCCGTTAACCATGATGTGGATAAACTCAGGCGTTATGCCTGGACCATTCCAAAGCGAACCCTGAAAATTTATCTTGAACAAGGTGTTTTTTGACGTATGAAACGCTTCACTTAAATTTGGCACAATCACAATTATTCGATGGCGCGAATCCAAAATCATCTGTACCTTGACGTTTGATACAAATCTTTGGCGCTGTTTTGGCACGAATCGGTGATTTAATTTCGATCTCTGATGAAACCAAATGTGCTGCTGCTGTTCCTTTAAAACCTGAGCAAAGTACTTTTTCAATTCATTTCTACAAATAATTCTATTATGAAAAAAATTAATCGATTTTCAAGAAACGTTCTGCCCTAAGACAGGCTTTCGAAAACCTTTTGAATTTAGCTTACACGTCTATATTGATGTTGTCATTGATATCATAATAATCAACCGTAGCTTCATTTTATGTACCAAAAAAGACAAATATGATGCTATACGAAAAGTATGATGCTAGAAGAGAAGTCTAAAAATCTGCTGACGATGTACAATAAATAGTACGCTCATTCGACGAAGAAAAGCTTCATTTATTTTTTATTTTCTTCTTCTTATAATGCAAATGACTTTCTGATATTTGTTAAATAATGTTAATGGCGCAGTGGTGGGAGACATCGTGCAATGGTGACGCCTAAAGCGCAAATACCGTAGAATGAATTACATTATATTATACTTAGTATAATTTTGTAACTATTCAGTCTTGTGATGAAAGAGATATTTCATGAATATTGATGAAGACAATATTGAAATGCGATAATAATTAAATCAAGTGCCTTTACGTTTGTTAGAAGAGTATGTTCATTTTAGATTTGGAAATCTATTCTAATGAATGAATTTATTAGCGGATCAATTGATTAAGCACATCTGAGTTATGTATCAGTTCATACGACTATCAGCAGATGAAAAAATCGATAGTCTATAAAAGATATATGAGCACACACGTACGATATCTTTTATGAAGATTTAGTTGGATGTAAGAAAGGTACAGCGCAAATGTAGCAAATTTTAATCGTTTCTTAAAAAGAAAAATCAAATTTTGGCTCTGCAGGCGCTTATTTTCAGTTGCTTTTGAGAAATCATTCGAATTTTATCAATTTTCTTTCAGTACTTGCGACTGAAACGTAGTTTTACATTACCAGCAGATATAAGAACCATTTTTACCAGAAAAACATGCGAAATGAACACACCACATTCGCCAGAATGTATCTAAAGTCTATTTTGAACGAACACTAAAAGAGACGTATCCTTTGTTTGGTAATATCTCTTTTTCGAGCAGATTGTATATTAGACAGATTTGGCTTTCAACTCGAATGACTATCAATCCAGATATTTACTAAATTCGATGCGGCTAATCAATTGATTCACTAATAAAATAATTAATTAAAATACAATTCTATATGCAGAATGAATCATATTGGATCCAGTATTTTTCTGTTAAAAATTCATGTAGCACGATTGGGATCAGCGAAAATGGAATCACCGTATTATTAGAAGAAAAACAATTTCCACGTCCTCTAGAGCATAAATCATGGATACTACAGTAAAGAGGGCTTTTCTACAGTCAAAACATTTTGAATATTGATTAGCATTAACAAAATAAGATGCTATGCTGTCGGATATCATTGGAGCCATTATAATATAATTGAGCACATTATACCTGGATACTTGTAGAGTACTTTCAGAGATATTCAACAAGCAAGCGTTTACATTACCTATGATTTTACTTGACTGCTATTAAATGTGCGTTTTCTTTGACATAACAACTTGCCCTAAAAATAGCAATCCAAGTCGGTGTGTTAGATATGGAGCATCTGAAGAGATGACGTTGGTGAATGTACACGAAGTTTGTTTTCACACTTTCGCTTCATTGTCAACAAACTCCTTGATAAAGATGTAGCATCTTATGGCACATGGTTAACGTTATCGTTTTTTAAACGTTAGACACTCAATAGTTATTATTTTTCTATGCAGCAAGTAAAAACTGAAACAAATGCCATACAAAGAGTGGTTCAACAAACTGATGAAGTTGCTGACCACAAAAGCAACTACAATCGATATAAATTACCTTTGGAGCAACATCTTGCTTCGACTTGGTATGGTTCGACTTTGAAGTGTCGAGAAAACGATTGGATAGTGAAATTGACTTCTATAGAGATTGCAGAGTTGGAAGAAGCCGCTGAGTCTCTCCTTAATTTACAGCAAAATGTTGCTTCTGTAACGACGGAACAATTTCCTCTGCCAACTTTAGGTTCAAAGCTATTAGCTTTTCGTGAAGAGCTAATTAATGGTCGAGGTTTTTTCATATTACGTGGATTGCCAATACAAAACTACGACGAACGTAAAGCTGGCACGATCTTTTATGGTCTTGGTTGTCATCTTGGCTTGCCAAGATCTCAAAATGCAATGGGTCATATGCTTGGTCATGTTCGCGATTTAGGCATGAAAAGCAGCGATATGAACGTACGGATTTATCAAACAAACGAACGTCAAACTTTTCATACCGATTCTTCAGATGCCGTAGGCCTTTTGTGCTTAAAAACAGCGAAGGTTGGCGGAATCTCATTGGTCGTTAGTGCCTCAGCAATTTTCAATGAAATGCGTGCTCAGAGACCCGATCTACTAGAACTTCTGATGCAGCCAATTGCAACTGACCGTAGAGGAGAAGTTCCAGAGGGCATGCTGCCTTATTTACTAATTCCTGTTTTCAGTTTTCACGAAGGTTATCTCACTGTTTTTTATCAACGTCAGTATATCGATTCTGCGCAACGCTTTGAAAATGCACCTCGTCTTACACCAGAGCATGTAGAGGCACTTGATATGTTTGACCGTATTGCTAATGATCCAAAGTTTCGCCTGTCAATGAAACTTGAACCAGGAGATCTGCAATTTGTTTACAACCATGCTCTCTTACACGACCGTACAGGATTTGAAGACTGGGATGATCCAACTAAAAAACGTCACCTTCTACGTTTATGGCTTTCACTGCCAGGAGATCGACCACTTCCAGATGTTTTTGCATCACGCTTTGGTACGACTGAAATTGGTAATCGTGGAGGGATATTCGTTTGTGGTACAATTCCAACCATTCCATGGACAATCACAGGCGACAAATAGAATCGTAACTACTTTATTTTTACTTCGTCGACGATGCCATCCTCTACTCTATTGACAAGATCAAGGTGTTTGTAGTGTATAATCTTTAAAGTTCTGTTTGACTTAAATAAAAGAATATCTTCTATTAAATGATGTATTTGATAATATTCAGAAAAAAAACATGAATTGATATCATGTTTTTGAATGTTGTGAAAATATATGCTCAAAAAAACGTTACGCTTTAATAAACAGACAATAATAATAATAATGATACTTTTAGTTGCGCATAAATATAACAAAATGAATCACCAGAAGAGCAATAAACACAAAAAAAAATTAGAAGAAGAATTATGTAGTCCTATTATGTCATCTTCTTTTAACGAGACAAAATGTTTCCTTTTATCGAGTTTGCGATGTTGTTGGGTCCCGCTTCGCATTATGTTTTTTTCTATTCGCTGATGCATCACGCGTATTTTCGATTGATTTTGTTTTCATTGAATCCAATATTTTTTTCTAAAGACAAGAAAAATAATATTTTCTTTATATTATCTTACAAGTATTTACCTTGGCCTCGTCAGGTATAAATGGAATTGAATTAACATCACACTGGGGCTCTTGTCCTGTTTCTTTTTTCTTAAGCAACATCAAAGCAATATCAATCGGTACTGCAAACCAAACCATATGTTGATATTTATCGGGTATATTCAATGGTGGATCCGATGTATAATCCACCACTTCAAGTGCATATTTTACAGCATTCCCAGCCAGTAATCTCGCTTCCCGTAAAGGATCCTAAGAGCATTAAAACAAAATTAATAGAATAAATTGAAAATAAACAATTTGTGTGATATGAACTCATTACAGGTAGAAGTTCATCTGGTCAGACTGCTCATATAAAGATTAGAAATTAATTTTTTCTAATGAATCTCCTTAAATAGAGAAATAGAAAATAAATCTGCGATAATCTTCTTCATTGCTATTCTATGCGTGTTTAGTTTGAATAGGGATGTCTGTCACTATTCTATCTAATTTTATCACAAATCCTTAACGTATCCTAGCTTTTAAAATGTCAATTAAGAATCTTACAGGAAAATGTTTTTCTCCACGTGTTGATGATAAATCAACTTTTTTGCCATAATATTGCATTTTCCCAGATTTATAGCTTATATCCTCAAGACTAGATTGAGCTAGTTGAAAATCATTACGATGCGACCATGAAGCTGTTGTTGGATCATATGTATACTAAAACAAAACGATAGCTATAAAAGCGAAGTATAAATTATTTTCTTAGTACCAATGGCAAAAATTTCCAGCCATGTGCAGCAATAAATTCTATAGCATTGAAAATGTAATCAATTTCTTCATCAGTTGAAAAATAAGGTAAATTAAGACGTGTAAAACCGGGTCTAGAACAAAATTTCGATTGAATGAAAAATAAACGAATAAATAATTTTCTATTTACTTCATCATCATAGTTCGAACAATACCTTCGTTACCTCGAGCACTAAACAAGAGAAAAAAAACTTAGTGTTAACTTCATATATGCAATGAATTCACTTGGTATTTTCTGTCATGAACAAACAGTAGGTATCTGTTTTTGCGTCATTAATATTTAATAAATCAAGTGCATAAGGTCCAGCACAAGCACAACCAGATCGTACTTGTATACCAAATAAATCATTGAATAAAAGACAAACTAAATTTTGATGCAAATATTTGCATACACCAGGTATATAAATCGAAAATGAAAATATTGGCAAGCGTGCAGCTGTTTGAGAGCCAAGAAGAACTAATGTTTCGTTTTTCTTGAAACGTCGATAAAATCGTTTCACTAATTCCTCTTCACGTGCTTGAATATAGCTCGAATCAATAGAATCTTTCAATTGAAAAACAAGACCAGCTTTAATACATCCGATTATATCTGGTGTGCCGCCTTCTTCACGTATTTCAATATCATAATTATATTCTCGACATGTGCGAGTCACAAAATTAACTGTACCACCGCCACATGATTTGGGAGGTTTTAAGCTAAATAAATTCTTTTTAGCAATCAAAATACCTATGCAAATAAGAATAACAACGAATGATGCAATGTAAAGTCTTTATATGTCTTACCAGGTGTTCCTGGACCACCGAGAAATTTGTGCGTGGAAATAAATACTGCATCTTTATAAGCAGTTGCCGATGAATTCATATCAATTTTCATATAAGGTGCAGCTGTTGCATAATCCCAAAACATTAAACCCGAATATGAATGAACCAATGTTGATACAGTATCAACATCGGTATAAATACCAGTTATATTACTAGCAGCATTCAATGAGCAAATAATAAGTTTTTTTAAATTCGAATAATGTTGTAATTTTGCTTTTAATACTGATAAATCAAGTATGCCTTGTTGTGTTGTTGGTATTCGAATTACCTTAAAAAGGATAGCAAAACATAATCAATGTTAATCAAACAAACAATTCTTTCGAAATATTGATTCTCACTTCAACACCTGTTTCAGTCCATGGCAATATATTACTATGATGTTCAAATGCACTGACCATAACAACTGCGTTTTTTCGACTATTTACATCATTAAAATTAAAATTGCTAACTAATGTATGAACAGCGCCCGTTGAACCAGTGCCAGTAAATAATAAAACATCATCTTCTGTAGCATTAACCGATTTTTTTATTATATTGCGAGCTTCTTCACGAAACCTTGTTGCTTGCTGAGCACATAGACTTGTTTCGCTATGTGTATTGCCATATCTATCAAAAGAAAAACAAAAGAGTAGATAAATCTATTTCAAAAACATTTTTGTATTCACTTACAAAGGAAGTACATAATTTCGAAGATAATCCTCAATAAATTCCAATGGACGACCCGATGCAGTATAATCACAATAGATCACTTTGAAATAGGAAAACAGTATTTCGATTCATATGAAAAACAAAATCTCTTACTTCGTCTTAAACCCCATGGTCCATTAAAAATATAATCTTTACCAATAATATTATCATCAATATATTGAACAAGTTTAGGACGTGAAGTACCATTGTTATTTTTACTGGATGAACGATACATCTTGTTAATAGAAGGAAAAATTCCGCTATTATTATTAGTACTATTTGATTTTTGATAAATATCATTAGAATATATCTCAGTCGTTGATGGATCTGATCGACCCGCTGAATTCGATCGAGACTTTGTCATTGACGATATTGTTCGAAACGTTTTAGAGCCAGTTGGTCGCCACTAATGATTTGAAGAAGAAAAAAGTTGAATTATTTTTAATGGACATCGATAACATGCATTTCATCAGTTAGTAAATGATTAGAATCGATTTTTTTTCGAAAAAGCAACTATTCATATTAAATAAATACATTATTTTGTTTTAAAAACAAAAACAAAAATTTCGTTAAGAATAAGCGCCATTGAAAATAAAAATATCTTACCCCAAATTCATCTTCGTCATCACTAGATATATCAGCTGAATCTGATTCATAACAACTTGAACCACTATGGAGTCGTTGACGTCGTGTATAGTCTTCTGGTGTTGGCGGTGATGCTGTTGGTGGTTGATGTTGCGGTTGTGGCAATACTGACTGCTGTTGATTTTGGTTTTGATTTTGTAAATGATAAAGAGTTGATGCAGGTGATTCATATGATGCACTTAAAGGTAATGCGGATGAATTGCTACTGATACTGTTAGTACGCTGATTATACGGGGACACATTGACCATTTGCTGAGAAAAGGCATGTGTTAAGGAACGAATTATATCTTGATTTTGTGGCATTGAATTATTCGGTATCCATGCATCTGATGACGAGAGTGGCCTCATAGTAACGGGACTTGACCGTGGTATTTGTTGTTGCATTTGCTGTTGAACCTGCTGTTGAATTTGTTGTTGGATAGGTGTGGGCATTTGTGCTGATGATAGTGGTACTAATTGATCGGTTCTATATAATTGTTGTTGTTGTTGTTGTTGTTGTTGTTGTTGTGATTGGTTCATTGCTTGTTGTGTATAGGCAAGAGACGTAAGAGCCGGAGTAGAATAAGCAGCTTGTATAGAATTCAATTGGTTGTATTGATGATATAATAAATTTGCATCTTGTTGCTGTTGAATATACACCGCCTGGTGAAGAGGATACTGATGCGGATGCATCGAAAATAACTAAAAGAAATGATTATAAATTTGGAATAATGTTTTAGTAGCGATCTTACTTGTGTCGGGGTATATGAGTACATATTTCTTGTTTAAATTGATACTATTTCAAATTAAAATACGTATTAGACTTGTGATAGGCAAGGTTTCTGCGTTATATAGACAAAAAATATCATCAATATAATATGAAAGGAACGCATTACTATTCAGGATCAATTTATAAATAATGTAAGAGAGAAAACGAAAAAAGGATTTTTTCTCTTCTCACTCTTTTCCTAGTGACTGTAATATGCAAAAAATCAAATAAACCATATGTAAAAGGTGTGTAAAAAGCGTATGATGCGGTCACATACGTGTCTTTATATTTTTTTTCCAAAATAGAATCAAAAGTACAGCATTCAAATATACATTTTCAGGTGATTGACGATCGAAAAAAAACATTCGATTTATTAAAACTAATAGTAATAATAGATATATCTAACTCTTATTTCGCACTAAAGAATCAGTTCAAAATTTAGTATTACGACTCAGAACGTTTGAAATATGCGCATAAACTAATGAATATTTACGTCTATCTCTACTAGTACGGTATATCAATTTATTTTTCTTAAAATAAACGTAATTTAACTAATTGTAAAAAGATGAATCTTTATTATATACAAGAAAAAAGTGTGCATATATCTGTTGTCTCAATCCGTCAATGAGACATATTTCATACGTCATACGAACAAGCAAAATACTGGTCGCACTCTGTCACATAAATATGCGTGGTATGAGACTGTTTTTTGTTTTTGATAGTTATACGTACACAATGATTATTCTCCAATAAGAAATAAAAACATTAAACTAAAAATTACTTATAAAAAGAACAAAATCAAAGTGTACTTCAGTTAGTTATGTGTTTTTATCTAGTTCGATCGATTTATCAAACAAAAGTATAATATTTGATCATCCGATAGCAAAATAAACCATGTTTCTTCGTTACTAATCATTGCAACAGGTATTTTGATCGTTACGCGACTGTAGCGTTTTTTTTACGTATCTCTCTATTTTAGTGATGTGACCAAGAAAGAAAAAATGAAAATCAACCGAATTCACTGAAGCTTTTCAAATCGAAATATCATAATATTTTGTGATTGCTAATTTTATTATCAAATGGTATTGATGAGAGAAATAATGATTAGACTAATAGGATGTTTGGTATGGATATTTCAAAAGAACAAAGTCTTGGATATTTACGAGTAAAATTTTATTTGTGCTTATATATTTGAACTTGAAACCAGTGTGTTAACATTTTGTGTGAATCGATATTGGCCATGGTCTTAAGATATGATATGTTTATTCGCACTTGCACAATCCATGATTGAGGCCTATGTACAATGCGAATCACTTGATTTTATTAGTGAAAGATAGAAAGATGTATTGATGATCGTACATAAGCATTAGTATGTTTGCATATATTTCAAAGTATTTTCCTTTATTCTGTATTATGCTTTGAATGTAATAGATCGAGACAAGTGAGCAGTGAAGAAAAAAAATCATGTTGTCATAATAAATTTGTTTTTGCTCTATTTGTATATATATATTTTCCTTATTAAACGTTCCGCTCGATTGTTTTTGCTAACATATGAATGAGAAAAATATGACGAAATAAGTTATTTATTTCTTACATTGATGAATATGTAAACGACTTCAACGAGCAGTGTTTGCTTGATTAATAAAATAATTGGCATGCTCTTTTTCTTTCTTTATGAGTGCAAACGATTTTTTAAACATAAATAAACATATATGTATAGCTATATATTCATTTGTTTTATGAAAAATAAAAATTATGAATATCCAAAAGATTTCGCCAATTGAAGATCTAGTTGAAGTTGATTTCGTTTTATTGATCGACGCTGTCGACGACGTTGACGTTTTGCTTCAAGACGTAATTGACGTTTTTCTGCCATCGATTGTTCATATTTTCGACGAAGCCATCTATAAAAATGAATAAATAAATTTAAGTTTTACGGTAGTATTTTCGTCAGCAATGGTTCATGCGCTTATCGACTTAGACCAAAAATATTGACGAAAGTGCTTTTATTGTTTTTATAAAAGCAAATATCAAAACGAATTCCCTATAAATATGATCGAGTAGCCAAAACAACACTGCATATTTCTATGACATAGTTGCATTCTTTAGCTCCTATTATTATTCATAGTAAAATTTTGATGAGACATATTTGTTATGATAGGTGATGGTAATTTTAGATCAATTAAATATTGTCATCAATATAAAACGCGTTTTACATGTTCTATTGCTTGATTTTTTTTTCGTCTCGTCTAACATCTACCTACCTACACGCATTAGGATATACAAAAATAATGCTGATGATAGAGAGAAAATATAGAGTAGGAAAAAAGTGCCTCAAATCTCTATCCAATTAATTTTCGAGCTAATAGTACTAGGTATTCACTCTAGTTTAACGCATAATATGTAAGATAGTCATAGCCGTTAGAACAAAAGTGTTTTTCAAAATTGTATACATACCACAGATGCCCATGGTGGCGCTGCTGCTGCCACCACGGCGTTAGCAGTGCGGTAGCGGCAGATTTTGACTCGCGCTGAAAATCTCTAGACCCTATAAAAAGAATGAATCTACTATTTTTCGAAAGAATTTTTGCTATTTCTCATCTCCTCTTACATTAGTATTTCATCAAACAGGAATTTTTAACTCTATATCATATATATTACCTATTTTTGTGAAAAAATAGATTTTGTATAATTTTTAATACAGCGGCAGCGGTTCTGTTATTTATACGTGACGTCGCGGCAGCAATTCTTGAAAACCTCGGCGGCGCGGCAGCGGTAGATTTTCACCCGCGATGGACATCTATGATACATACCATACGGTATTTTTGTGAATATTACGTCATAAGGGCATGAAGCTCTAAAAACCAAAAACTTCATCTTGGGGATATGTGTAGAACATATAGAATCAGTCAATTTTAATAAAATTTCAGGGCACACAGGCTTCAATGGGATATAATGAAAATTATCATACAGTGGATGGTGTGAGATGATCGAGAGATTCATTTTTGTTCGATATAACTTCGGTTAGTACTCTGAAAATGTTCGATTTCGATTTGGATTTCGCGAAGCTTTCAAATTTTAAAAATGAATTTGAGAAAAAAAAACTTACAAAGATTATTACTTAAAAAATTTATACGCAAAATATCATCGAAAACAATGTGATGACTAGATTAAATAACAAATTAGCAAATGATACTCTGAGTTTATTTTCCCATATAGATAGTTTCATATTAGCATTGAATTACCTTTGAAATGCTCGATGATCACCATCTTTGCTACTGTTCTGTATTGATGATGTTGATCCTCCTGATAACATTTCATTGTCATCAGCTTTTAATTTTTGAAATTCATAAGCCATTCTCGCTTCTTGATCTTTACGGCCAAGCCATTCTTTGTATTTTTTCTCTCGTAATTCAGCGAATTGTTTTTCTTCTTCAACTTGACGTGCCTAAAACAATCATAGATATACATGTCTGTATATAAATTTTACAAAGTTCTACTTCTTGTTCTTCTTTTTCTAATCGTTTCTCTTCAATGATTCGTTTACGTTGAGTATCTTTTTCTTGCAACCACCTTTTATAGGATTCTTCAGCTTTAGCCAATTCCTTTTGACGTTTTTCTTCTGCCTAGAAATTACGATAACAATGATGAGTTTATCATTGTATGATGAGAAAATAGTATTACTTCTTCTTTCTTACGGTGTTCTTCACGTAATTCTCTTCTCTTTTTGTCTGCTGCTTTTCGTAGAAGTTCACGAAAATCAACACCCGACGATGGCCTTTTTTGATTTTTAGATAAATCAAATAATGTTTATCAATGAATTATACTCACTTCTCTACAAACATTTCTGTATTTTTTGAAACACCCGCACTGAAATTTAAAAATTTTTAATACGACGAACAATATCTATTTATTCATACCTTTTTGGTCGTTGACGATTTGCGGTGTCTGTTTTATTTTTCTTATCAGTAGATAACTTTTCTGAATTGACATCCGTTCGTTTTACACTATCCGATGATTTAGGTCGGACTGGATACGGACGGGGTGGTAGATCTTGTATCGGTTTAGGTGATGTTGGTGGCACAGGCAAAAATGCAACTTTATTAGTCGTTTTTGAACCCTGATCCCTGCCATTCGTAGGTTTAACTTGGTGTTGAGCTATATAATCGTCTTCGTCTTGTAAATCAAACCGACCATTAACAGCTACAACCATCGATCTTTTTGATGTTGCTGAATTTGAAGTTATCTGAGACGTATCTTGTGTATCACTGCTACTTTCATTTAGTGTACACGATAATACAGATGAATCATCTACATGACCATAGAAAAAAAAGAGATGAAATAACAAAAGATCTGAAAATAATCTTGCAGTACAGAGATTTAAAGTTGAACTCGTCAAATCATGGTAGAACAAACTTGTATGGAAAGTTGTTTGATTGACACTGCATGAGAACTATTCTGAAGTCTGAGGCAAGTTACTAGCGACGATTTCTATCGAATCCTTTGTGCAGCCAGTATATGAAGAGAGCTTGTAGAAAGAAGTTCTTCAATATACTAAAACTTTTATACTCTTTGCTATTTTATTTAATGAATGACCACAACTCTTCTTATTCATCACGGCTGAATTATGCTCTTATTGATATGATTTCTTAGAAATATTTTTTCTAGAAAGACCCAATGCACATTGCTTGAAATCATGTGTCAGAGAAAAACTAAAACAACTATAACTTCTCGATATCTCAAATATTCACTGTTTTTATTACCTATTGTAGTCGCCCATGGGCCACTAGTGGTGTGTTCATTATGAAATTGTAGTGCTTTGATTTGTTGAAGTAATGTCAAACCATCTCTCGGTTGCGTATCATTCAATGGTACTGTATATTCATGTGAACTAGTATCACTTCGTGAACTAGTGATAATGGCCGGCAGTTCTTCGGGAACAGGTGAAATAGATGGCTGAATGACACCATTTTCATGCTCGAGTTCTGCAGGATCTTGAACAATATCTACTGCTTTAACAACAGAATCGAATGACACACGTTGAGAATGTTTTAATTCAACAGGTGTTTGATCATGTTCAAATTCTGCATTGACTTTTTTTAATCGTTCTTGAATAATAAGATTATAATCATAACCAGCAACATCATCATATGGAATGTCATCTATAATACAATAGCGATAGTTGACTTCTGCAAAATTCTTTCTCTTAACCGAAAAGAAGCATAATAAATTTACAGAACAAAGAACAATAGTTTTCAATTAGGCCTGTTGCTTAGTTACTATGAATAACTATGCTTATGCTTTAATAAAAATGTCTTAAAAAGAACTTACCCTCATCAATATCATTTTCATCTTGGCCAAAAACATCACAGTGATAGACACGCTCAAGTTGAGATAAATCTTCAGCTGAATTCGATAATGTACTTTGATCAAATAAATCAATATTAGCATATTGTCGTTTCAACGTAAGTATATCCATATCTGAAACAGTTATAACGAGTTTTCTTCTTTTTCCTTTTTCCGTAAAAAATCTATGGTACTTACCATCTAAGCAATGGCCATGCCGTGGGCCAGCTGAATTTGTAGCCGCCGTAAAAAAGCCATGGTTTTGTTTTGGTAATGTTGGATTATTCGACATGCGAAACATTGCTGAAGAAGGTGGTATTGATCTATCGAAAGTAGCAAATGAACTTGTAGCTGCAGCCATTGTCATTTACCAGAGATTTATATTTATTTGTAAATACTGCATATAAACAATGAAAAATAAAATTTATAATAGTAAGATTTATATAAAACATTTTTCTATGGGAGAAAAAAAAATTGGCATGAAACAGAACAATAATACGGCTTCTATTGTACGATGGCTTTTTTTTATTTTATGCTCATAACAACAATTCCTGTACCCATTGAGAAATATTAGGTGTTTTTCACAAAACAAGATTTATTTTTAGTGTATATTATTTTGCTACTAACAAAAATGTTCTAATGAATTAAATGAACGCAAAGAAAACTTTTGTAAAGATGTCACTCCTACTGTTGCTTAGTAAACCTTCGAAACCGACTCCATCAAATGGTTTACTTGGAAATAATCAAAAAGAGAAAGAAAAAGAAAAAGGAATGTCAATAAAACTTGTATGAATAATGAAACTAATAATAGAACAGCAATTTCTATCAATACATCTCGATGATTATGTTAATCAAGGATGAAGAAATGAACAGTGTAAAGCATTGTTGATTTTTGGAATAACTTACAAATAGAAAACAAGAGACAAATAAAAGATGTTGTACTATCATATTCAAAGCACGTGAGATCGTTCATCTAGTGAAATATTCGTTGTTCGTTAAAATATAAACATCTTTTTTCTATATTGAAACGGAGCTATGATGAATTTATTCACACGAGCAGCTCGTCTGAGCGCAACTATCTTTTATCTGCTAGCAAAGTAATCTCTGTGGTCATAGCTTATGTTTGCGACAAGTCAGACATCAGCAGATCAAATCTGCTCAGGCTAAACATACCTAGAAGAATTTCTTACCATGCATCGTCTACAGTATTGAATTGATTACCATTGACAAAACTATTATAAAATTAATAAAATTTTAAAATGCAACATCTCATATCGACTAAAATGTATGTCAATTCTAAAATATAGTGCGCAAGAAAGACTCCTTTTACACTTTGTCAAGTCTTAAAGACGGCTGGTTAAGATCCAGAAAAAGTCCACTTTACCTGAAGTCCTGTGAAACGTCCTTCATCCTCAACCTAAAGTCCCGCCATAGGACCTTGCAGGTGGCGGCACCTGCCCATGGGACTTTGAGTAGGAAAAGTGACATTTTCTCGGAACTTTGCCACTGATGGTCTTAACAGACTATCTGAAAATGGAATGATTTTCTCTCTCCAGTGTCTTTGCCTATTTTATTTAAACAATATCATTTGGCATCGTCATTTTATTTTTGCATTGTTCAACAAGCTGATTATTTTTGATTGACTCGATAATATTAATAATCATATAAACCATCTTATAGTTATTATTCTTGTCATATAATATCCGATGGACCGTCAAGGGAGAACATATGAAAAATTACAGGTCTTCTTGACATTTAAATATATATATACTATACCAAGTGTCTGTCGTTTTTTGATGATGCATTAATTATTTCTTTACAAAAAAAAGCTATGTTTTTTGTCATATGAAACATATGTATATAGCATGGTTGTCTGAGGAACAAAAAAATATTATGATCAAGTACTTTGCTAGACTGTCTCATTTGCACGTATCATGGATATAGGAATAGACATATTATTTTTTACACATGTTTAATGGATATTTAGAAAACAAGATTACATTTGAATGAAGTGGAATATTGAAAATTAATTATCAGAATTGATAAGAGTCACTGTAGCCTAGATAAATGATGAAAACCCGTATTTAACATGTCAAGATATTTCTTTTTCTATCGGCTCACACGTTTCTGAGACTTATTTTATTTAGGATAATGAAAATTACTTTCATATAATTTAACGTCATTAAAATTGCAAAAAAATTTAATTATTAAATGGAATTTCTCCCATTTGACATCTTTCAGATTTAATTAGATAGATTTCTAATAAAAATAGAATAAAAGAATATATGCAACTGTCAGTATGTTTTATTATTCTCGGCTTTCCTCCCTCTCTGTTTCTCTCTCGTCTAACATATAATAACAAAATCTTGAATGGAATGGAAGGGTGAAGAGTCTTCATAATGAATTTGATTCTTTTTCGTTGTTGTCAAGCAGGATTCTATCTGTTTCTGTTTTTCTTTTATAGTTTCATGATTGAATATCATTCTTCTCTATCGTTGAAATAATAGGATGACTGCTTAGCATCAACTAAGATCTAGACAAGGGTAAGAGCGTGCACGGAAATTCTATTGCTGTTCGTGCTTCCGTTCTTATATTTTGGAATATAGAACCCAGAGAAAATCTCCTGATTACGAAAAAGATGAACTTGGTTCTTTTACCATCTTCTACTGTTTCTGGTAAAAATAAAAAGAAACATAAAAAAAGAAGAAAAGAAAAACGGAACTCATTTTCATCAAAGACAGAATAGTTTTGAGTTCTTTATCTTTTCTCTTTTTTCGCCTAGAGTCAAGAAAAGAAAAATCGCCAACAACAAGTAGCTCTCGTGCTTTCCAGCAATAAAAAAAAATAAGGGAAAAGGGAACCGCAGAAAAAAAAGAAGAAGAGGAGTAGAGAAGATTATAGCAACGATGGATAAATAAAAAAAGCTCGCACATTTGTTGTAAACTTGTAAAGAATAACATCAGAGTTAGTGTCGTCGAAAGAAACGAGAGAGAGAGAGAGAGAGGCGAAGAAAAAGAAAAAGGATCATCAAGTAAAAATACTAAAGACGCAGGTATTGGCAACGAATTGCTTCGTTGAAATCTCGAATATATATATATATATTAAATTCCTAGATACGATCAACAACTAGAATAGAAAAAATTATTTTTTTCTAGAACACAAATATGACTACTAACAATGAAACTACGGCAAACATAACTTCAGCATCTGATATTAAATGTATTCTTTTTCAACAAGCATTTACTGGAAAACGTGAACTCAAAATAGCAACCATACCAAAACCGCAAGCGCTAGCTGGTGATGAAGTGTTGATTGCTGTCAAAGCTTGGTAATATTCTTATTAGACATGTTTAACTAATCAAAAGAACAACAACAAATATATGTTTGTTTTCTTCTAGTGGAGTTAGTTTTAAGGATGTTCTTGCTCGTTATGGTCTTTTGGAAGACATCCCACTGGCACCTTATATACCCGGTTTTGAATGTAGTGGTGAAGTGATTGATATTGGAACGAGTGTTACTCATGTTGAAGTAAGATGATAACAAAAAAACAAAAGAATAAATAGAACATTTCATAATTAGAATTTTATTATTTTATAGAGAGGTGATCGTGTTGTTGTGCTGACACATTTTTCAGCTTGGTCTGAACAAATTATTGCTAAAAAAGATTTAGTATTTAAAATTCCAAAAGAAATGTCATTTCGAGAAGCAGCTGTACTTCCTGTTGCATATTTAACTGCCTATATACTACTATTTGAAATTGGAAATATCAAACCAAATCAAACCATATTATTTCATTCAGCCGGAGGTGGTGTCGGTGGTAAGTGAATGAAGGTTTTAATTTACATATTTTTAATAGAGAAAAAGTCATTTCTTTCTTTTATTGTTAGTTGCAATTACTCAACTCTCAAAGCTCGTGCCTAATCTAACTATTATAGCAACTGCAAGTGCACATAAATTTGAAGTATTACGTGGGCATATTCATTATTTATTTGAACATGATATTGACTACACAGAAGATGTTAAAAAGTATGAATCAATAGTTATAGTTTTTATTATATTCATCACATAATTGAAATCTTTAGAATAGCACCTGAGGGTGTTGATTTAGTACTTGATTGTATGGCCGGTGATGATTGTGAACGTGGTCTTGCCTTACTTAAATTTAATGGGAAATATATTATGTATGGTACATCAAGCTTACTTAGTTGGAGTGTAAAGAATTTCTTTGGCATTACAAAAGGAATGTCTAATGTATGTAGAATTGTTTATTTTAATAATGAAGCCAACAAGGTGTTCTTTTTTTAGTGGTGGCAAAATGATAAAATAAGTTGTTTACGTTTATTTCAAGATAACAAATCTGTACATGGTTTTAATTTGGTTCAATTACTTTTACGTGGTTCAAATGATACACGTCGTTATTTAGGTGACATGATGCATAAGTTGTTTATTCTTTATCGAGAAGGAAAAATAAAGCCAATTGTCGATTCTACATTTACATTTGAAGATGTAAGTTTCACATTTTATCAATATCTATATAGTTATTTATTTATGTATTTCTAGGTTAATGATGCTCTTGGAAGATTGATCGATCGTAAAAATATTGGTACAGTAGTAATCGAACCTTTTCTTCAATCAAAATCAGACAAAGAAAAAAAAGTAAAACTGAAAAGATTGTTTTTCTTTATTTTAATTTTTTTTCTACTTTATTTTTAGTCAAAAACAGATACAACGCGTGTACGAACTGATGATGGTCATTCAAGTTCAACATCGGGTCCTGATGATGATGGTAATGATGAGGACGTTGACGATCATAATAAAGATCCAGATGTTTCTCAGCAAAACAATTCATCATCGAATCCTTGAATATATGCATATATCAATTATCTCTTAATTATTATTTATGTACGAGATTCATGTTAATATTGCATCTTCAATCATAGTTTTCTTCATTCTATAAGTATTCCCTCGTATTATTTTACCCTTTGTAAATATAAGTATCTTTGTTTTATTCTCTGTCATTCCATATTGAATAATACATTTCTTAAGATAAAAAAGAGCTTTAATAGAAGAAAATTGAGTGAAGACATTTATGTGAAGAGAAAAAAACGACTTTTTTTGTTCATATTAGATTAATTAGTTTTGTTCTTCTTCTTTTTTTTCTCGAAATTTTTCCTTTGATGATTATATGACAATATGAAATAAGCGCATAAATAAAATTTTACCATCAATGAAACAAAAAAACTTTTATTCAAAATTTGTTCCTAGCGAACGAAGATGCCACTGTGTAGTTGTAAAGCGCTTGTAATTATTATAGGCCATATTGAATTCTACGAACCAATTTGAATGTTATCTTTTTTGTCGTCATCCGTTTTGAATACGTCCGGTAATGGTGGAGGAGGACTCCTAAGAAATAGAATAAAAAAAATGAATATAAATTAAATGTTTCACAAGTTTATTCAATGTATATACGGAAAAACCTCGATAAAACGAAGTTTCTATTTCATTTGTCAAAGTTAGATATTTTCTTTTTCAGCGAAAGTCGTTATTTGATAGATTACTTAAATTGATATTAAAAATTCTAAATAAAAATATGAAATGTTTTTCCAAGGGAACAAAAATAATATTTGAAAACAAAAGGTGACCTTGTAGAACTAACAGAAAGAGTTTGATCTTATCTCAAAATTTAACTTATTAATCAAATAATGTCAATTGTCTTTTATGTCATAATATGATTCAGTAATACAGAGAACACTTATACGCGCACACTTATTTTCTTCAAACGTCTTCAAACAGAATTTTATTGTAGATTTGATCTTTCATAAATGCCGTGATCTCTATTTTCATTTACTAAAACAAATATGCTTTTCTAAAGAGACAGTACAAGTTTTTGGAGAATCCTCTTTTTTTTTACTTATGCTTTCTTACGATATTACTTGTATGAGATTGTAGCTCTCTGTGTTTAAAGAACGTTGCAATTTTCTCCTTTGAAATTTCAACTATTTGAGTAGAAATCTCGATTTTATTCGAATAGTTGAATCTATCGATGTCACTCTTTACATAGAAACAAATGCATGATGATGAAATCTATTTCTTTTTAGCGTACAAAGATTCTTGAGAATGTGTTTCCGAAGAACAACAGATCGCGCATTTATATTTAATTAAGCATAGTGACCCCAATTTTCAGTAAGAGATTTTATATATGCATAATTAAATGATTCGTAAAAACAACTATCAAGAGTTGTAGGGTATGGAAATTCGTACTCGAAAATTTTCTATGTCAAGATGGGCTCATTCAGACATTTGTTAGAAAGAGATAACGATAAAATGCCGAATAATCTCAATTATTGTAGTTTTTTTTTTGATGAATTTGCCTTATTAAGAGAAAAACTCTCTTCAAATGTGATTCGTTATCTTAAATCATCTTTAGTTCAATTTATAATTGGAATTCGAGAAGTAAGCTCAACAGGATTTTGAAATACTTGACTGAAGGCTAATATTTAGAAAATTTTATTTTTAATGCATTCAAAGAGATGTGCATTATTTACTCTTTTTTGTTTGGTTGCATGTTCATATGTTTGAGTAAGTTCGGTATTTGAATCATAATTAGTTATGTATTCTGTTTCTCGAATATTTTAGTCTTTTATTTTTAAAATTCAAACATCGAATAAACATGTGACAGTTCTAGACGTTAGAAATAGTGAAGACTTAGAATATTCTGTTTCTCTGTCACAAGTTCTTTTGTGAATAATGAATGTCTTTCATAACCTCATGTTTTATCTTGCTATTCATTCAACTAAAGACTCTTAACAATTTTGTAGTAAGGAAAAAATTATATGCTTCATAAGCCACCACATGTGAAAATAATCGAGAATTGCTCCACATGTTTAACATTAACTGAATGTAGTATCTTCAAAGAATCATCCACTGTAATAATGAATGTTTTCATTAGCCAAGTTAATTCAATCAAAACAATCAAATCTGAAAAGAAAATTTTCATTAACTTACAATTCAGCGACATCAATGGGTTCCCAATCATTTTCATTTCCACCTGTATTCTTTCGATAGCATAAATATAGCAGTACAGGAGAGTATGCTTTAGCTGCGGCACTTGTCAATCCACAATCAAGCAGGGTTTGATTATCATCATCCATTGCTTGTTTAGTTGAATCAATAATTAAACGCATATTATTTGCTGGTACTTTTGTAATACCTTCAATCATTCTTTTTACGTCAAGGACTGCAGAAGTTTCTTTTGTATCAATAAAAAGTGTTAATTTTTGCCTACGAATCATCATAAATACGTCCATGTTGAAGAAAGATATGGATATTAAACGCAGAAAAAAACAACACAAGAACTTATGTTCTTTTGGATGATAGAAAAACTATTGAGTAAATAACCGTGCTCAACTATGTCAAACCAATCAGATTAAATTTTCTTTCCTCTTTTTCTTTTCTTTTCATTCAATGATAAGATCCCACACCACACTGAACTGAAAGTTAAGAAGTATGTTATCACATAGATGTCACTATTAATTGATACTTTATTTCAAGTGTATTTTTTTATTAAAAATGGAATTATATTGATAAAATGTGCGTTTCGATCTATTCAACAGACGAAATAAAAGTTCATAACGTTTATATATATATATAGATACATAGTGTTGTAGAATATATAAACTATATATACATGTGATTCGTTTGAAAGTAATACTAGCTCGAAAAAAAACCATAATTAGTTTAGGTAAAAGGTAAGATACTGAGTCATTTTTAATGTCGTTTATTTTCATGTCTATTTTGTTGGTTTGTATAATTAACGTGTAGATATAAACAAAATGGCAATATCTAGTGTGATTGTTTCACGTGCAGTGGATCTTGTGGCTAGAAAATTAGCTGGTATGGATTCAGAAAAAATAGTTCGATTTACAAACATTTTAAGTGAAGAAGCTCAGCGAATCTCCGATGAGCTTCAATATAGTGGCCAACAAGTTAATGCAAATATTCTAGCTGCAAGATTAGAAGGCTTTTTGAAACGATTGAAATACGAATTTCGTAATCAGGTTTTTAGAATGATATACATAAAGATTTTATGTATTTTTGTTTTTTCTCTCTAAAAAAAGGGTCCTGATCCATCGCCATACGAGTTTCCTATTTTCAATGTATCTCATAATCCAAATTTAGTTTATCCTAAACCAATCAATCGTCTATATGGTAAAAAGGCTAAAAAAAAGAATTCAACTTCCATCGAACAAAGTCAAGCAATGTATTCGAGTTTAAAACAGCCAATAAATTCAAATTTATTATCATATTATACTTATCCACAACAATATTTTTTAAATCCATCTGTTGTATACTATGAACCACCGATAGCAACAATTGACAAGCAATCAACAGGCGATGATATGCTTTCACATGCAACAATTGATAGTGAATTCACAAATTCGAATTATCAAACTCGCGTAAATTCACAAAAATCAAATTCAATGAATATTGAAAAAGAAAAAGTAACGACAAAACAAATATACGCTGCACCAGATACCGTTATAGGTTCAGAAACAATGGAAGTTTTATTGCAACTCACAAATAGGCAACAGTCTGTACCTTCACAATCAACATCAACCACTGAACGTGTTATTATTATTGATCGACCTGGTTCAAAGTCATTACATAAAAAACGATCTAAACACCAAAAAGACGTATCAAATATATCAGCATCGACGACTAGTAGTACTACTGTTTCAATCACACCTTCCTCAAATAATACCATTCAGCAGTCAACTCTTTTTAATGTTCAGCAACCATCCTATCAGCAGCCTATTACCTATATGTCTCTACCAACGAATGCTTACCCAACAACACAATCATCCTATAGTGTAAACACGAATGGATACTATCCGATCGTATACTATAGATAATGAATTAAAAAACAAATTGATCGTTTGTTTCAGATTTCTCAATAGAGAACAAATATCATATCGAAAAGCAGAATCATAATTAATAAACTGAAAATAAACAAATATATGGCATAATAACAAAACTAATATTGAAAAATAAATATTCTTCTCTGACATTTCAGAATATCTACAGTAATCTTCAGAAACTGTACTTTCATGTGAAACTACGATCAGTGGTGATAATGTGGCACAATGAAGTTACATAGTCCATGGTAGATATCATGTAGATCTTAAATGTACCAAGCTTGAAAATCCTATGAGTGAAACAAATGACATTTACTGTGTTGAGAACAAAATATGATCGGAAAATTGTAAAAAAAAACAGATTTTCCTTAGGTGTCATTAATCTGCAGCAATATATTGAAGCACTTATTTTCTGTTGGCTTACGTTTTCAGCCACTGTAGAATAGCTACGCTTCCAAAATGTATACTGTGGAAAAAATTTCAGGTTTTATTACTACAAATTATTTTATTTTCTACACTAAAAATGAGCAATGGCGATGCTCAAGGTTAGTATTTTGTTTTTCCTAGTAATTAAATATATTGTCTTGTGTATCTATTTGTTTTCATAAAAGGTGAAATCGTCAAACTACAGCAACATCTTGTTCTTCTTCGTGAAGAATATGTTAAACTTCAACAACGATATAAAACATTAGAAAAAAATTATAATATTCTTAATGCTACAACAAAACTTGATCAAGAGTCATTTGTATGTCGTCTACTAAAAACAGTTGCTGACTTATTTAATCGTGAACTTTACAGGTAGATAGAAATTAACTCTATCAAGAGATAAAATCATATCATTTCAATTTTTTTTTCAAAGTGATATTTCAATCAAACTTGACGGAGAAACTTTATATGGACACCGATTTGTTTTAGTAGCCCGTAGTTTTAAATGGGATTCACACGAATTAGGTGATAAAACTGAACTCGATCTATCAGGTAGATACTGTTGTGTACAAGGAAAGCAAAAAGATTGGAATAATTTTGTTAATTTTAGACATTCCATATGATGTTGGATTCCAATTAATAAAATGGGTTTATACAGATGAAATTGTTGAAAAACAAAATGAAGATTTTTTATTAACTTTGATGGAAATAGCAAAAAGATTCGAATTAAAAGAATTAATCGATCAGTTAGTATACATTATAGAGTTCGACAATTGCATTCATGAGTTCAACTAAATTGATAGAAGTTTTCGATTAATTTCAATGAAAGGATTCATACGAAGTATGTAAATCATAGTTGTAGCTCTAGCTAAGCACTCGGCAAGTTTTCAGAACAATCTTGCACTTAAGTAAATAGACATTATTTTAAACCAATACGATCGATACTTGAAATTTTTTATATATGTATAGTTACATTTGACATTGTTTTGCTTTCAATCATTCGTAGAAGAGTATTGCAGTCTTTTGTTTAGTTCGACGGAATGCGAAAGAATGTCTAAGTTACTTACGTTAGTATATCCGACTTTCTCTTATGTATAATCTGATCGTCAATTCTTTGACTAACTGTATGATGTCCATATCTACTTCAGTATAAATAATTTGATTAACGCAGAACAGCAGCAATTCTGAGGTTTCGAAAAAATCAGCTTCATTTCACTTACGAGTTTGCTACAGACATTCGCTTCTTCCTAAGTTAGACTTTAAATTTTCAATATAAAACGAATGCATTTTATTTCTTTTGAATAGATGTGAAGTTGCATTAATATCAGCTGTGGATGTTCGTAATTGTTTGAAATTTTATAAAATAGCTGAAGAAATTAGCGCATCTGTCTTACAAACACATTGCAGTCAATTGATTAGTACACATTGGGTAAAAACTTTCAATTTGATGATTGTGACGTCGACGTTTGTTTGTGAAATTTTAATTTAGACTGATTTTACTAGTGAAGATTTTCAATATTTATCTGCGCCTATGACCTATAAGCTATTTAAAGAAAAAAATAAATATCCACTTCATCAAGCTGTACGAATGAAACGTGAAGATGTTCTTTTTCTCTATTTAATTGATAATGATGAACATGTAAGAAAAGAATATTGAATAATTATTTAAAAACTATTTTCTTTTCTTCTCAGTTAGAGGAGCGTGTTAATGAAATCGATGATCAGGCAGAATTAGCACTTGAATTAGCATTAACAACTAAACAAGATAGTATGGCAGAAAATCTTGTTCGTCATAAAGCAGATATCAATCATATTGATAATAAAAATCAAACATTACTTCATTTAGCGATTAAACGAGGTTTGAAAAATTCTTTTTTCTTTTTGAAATTGAATTTTATTTGTAAATTTTTAAGGCGATGAACATTCTGGAACTTTTCTTATTAAACATTCATGTTTACTCGATCATCAGACAAATACTTTTCATGAAACACCATTACATTTACTTAGTAGTCTTAATCCAATGATACTATCATCAGATATTATCTCTGGAATGTGCCGTGTCGCACAACTAATGCTTGAATATGGAGCTGATACCAATAAAAAGGATTCTCAAGGAAATACTTGTCTGCATCGAGCTATACTAGCGAATAATATTGATGTATTTCAAGAATTATTAAAATCACCTAATGTATCACTAAACGAAAGAAATATGGATGATCATGTTCCACTTTGGTTTGCTCTTCAACAAGCGGAACAGAAACGTAAGTGTATAGCTAAACTAGACTGTCATTTCAGTAAACTTCAAGTCTTATTTTTTTGTCTATTTTTGAAACGAGTCTCACATCGGGAATACAAGCGGCTAACACTTGAATGCCAAATCATGCATCAAATGAAAGGAGACGGGTGAAAAAAATGTTTCTGATAGCAACTAATTAACTTCAAAGTAATAAGTCAGTTGTTGCGTATTGTACATCAAGTTGATAGAATTCCAGTTGAATTAAAAAGTTCAATTATTCTAATAGTTTCTTTTCTGTTGATGCATAATTTATTGAATTGAAGTGTTAGCGGACATTAAAATAGTATCGCTTGAATAGAGTTTCTATATTCTATAAAGAAAAGTGAAGTATAATGATTTTGAAAATATATAGAATTATCATGCTTAATAACAGTTCATTACATAAAATGATAGCAATCGATGTTTCTGTATAATATTTCATGAATAAATACTACTAAAAGTCCTAGTTAAATTATTTAAGTTGATAATACATATTTAGATTTGGATTTTAAGAACGAAACATTTGCTAGTTTACTTGTTGAACGTGGTGCAACTATTGATGATATCGATCCAATCGTAAACGATTCACTTTTACATAAATGCGCTCGTCATCATTACCAATCAGCTGGAATTTATCTAATAGAAAAAGGTGCAAACATCAATCATATGAACAAACAAGGTGAAACTGCACTTCATTTGACATCACAATTTGGATTAGAACAGTTAACAAATGTTTTATTAGAACATGGCGCTAATCCAAATATTCAAACATATTTAACGTCATCATTAGCCGATGAAGTTAATGTAAATGTTGGTCTTCAATCGCCAATTCATCGTGCTGTTTATGCATCACAAGAACGTATTCTAAATATTTATATAAATATGCATGAAAAAAGTTCGGATGAAAATTTAACACCAAATTTTAATTTACAAGATGAACACGGTCAAAGTGTTTTTTCTTTAACACTCTGGATGAATATGTTAACAATAGCTAAACAATTATTACAAAATTGTCATGCGCAAATCAATATTTTAGATACAGAACAAATACCATTGTTAGCGCAAGCTATTATCAAACAAAATGTTCAAGCAGCTCTATTTTTACTTGATCGAAATGTAGATGTTAATGAAAAAGTACAAGATCTATGTCCAATACAACTAGCTGTGAAATATCATTTACCGTCCGTGGTTGAAGCACTTTGTAAAAATGCAGTTAATATGAATGTTGTCGATGAAAACAGAAATAGTGTCCTTTGGAATGCATTAGATTCAGGTCAAGAAGATATTGCAACAATACTTGTTAAATTTGGCTGTGACAGCACACAGTAAGATAGTTTTATTTTCTAAAAACAAATTCTGAGAGATATCAAAAGACAGAATGTCTGCTTGGTATTGAACTATTTGATTTTTCTCGCTTTAACGTGACTTATATGTAAGTATAATAATAAGGCTTAAACTAGAACTGTAAGACTCCGATGTTATAAATATCTTTGAAATAATCAATGATCAAGCGGGAAAATATTAGAGAAACCATAATTCGTGATGTTATACTAGATTTATAAATAATCACTGCTCTAAATAACTTCTGACTGGTTTATTTGTAGTCGATGAAAAATTAGAACGAATTTCTATCTACGAGACAAGTAATATTTATATTGATCTTTCATTTATAGATGGTCAAATGGACCTGATAACTGTAGGCAAACGTTACTACATCGATCGATTGATGAAAACAATGAAAGTGTTGCTTGTTTTCTTATAAGAAGGTACGTATATTGATCTTAACGAAGGGTTTTTCGTATGCTGATCTATGTCATCTATTTCAGTGGCTGTGATATTAATTCTCCTCGTCAAACTGGTTTGAACGGTGAAACACCTGATATATGTAAAACTCTCGAAACTCCTTTACATCTTGGTAATGTGGAAGAGATTCTTGGTTTTTTGTTTTCATTCAATTCTTTTATTTCTTTCAGCTTGTCAATGGGGTCTTGAACGAGTTGTTTCAGCATTAATTGAACATCATGCTGATATCAATAAAAAAGTACTATAAGAAAATTTCTATATATTTCAAGTCCTAATAATATATAAATATTTATTGAAGGATGCCGAAGGGAATACACCTCTCCATGTTGCAATTATTAATCAACATATGAGTATCATAAATATATTGATTTGTGCACCAAACTTAGATCTTTCAATTCGTAATAAACAAAATCAAACAGCATTTGCTTGCTCGATTGTATCAAAAAATAATGAAGCCGCTGATCGTATTCTAAAACGCGAACCAAAAGCAGCTGACCAAGTAAAGAACTAGTAAGGATCGTCAACAAAAATATCTTTGTTTTCTTTTTTCAGCTCGATAATAAAGGTCGAAATTTTCTTCATATTGCTGTACAAAATGCCGATATTGAAAGTGTTCTATTTCTATTAACTGTTCATGTTAATGTAAACAACCGAGTCGAAGATACCAACCAATATACACCGCTTCATTTATGTGTACAAACTGGCAATGAGATTATTTTAAGAAATTTAGTAAGAATGCTCGATTTTCATGAGAGACGATAATGAGGAAAATTTAATATGTGCATTTTTTTTCAAGTTATTGGCTGGAGCTAATATTAATGATGTAACAGCAAATCGCCGATCATCTTTACATATTGCATCAGAAAATAATCGTGGTTCTATCTGTAGTATTCTTCTTGAAAATAATATTCAAACAAATTTACTTGATTCTAATCAAAATAACGGTATGTATACGATCGATTTTTATTTTGTAATATAATCCAATGAGATCTCATAAATGCGATTTAGTATTTTCTAAGAAACTATCAATTGAAAAAGAAAACAAATAATCCGATCGTTTTTCCATGGTATTCTGTGGAAATCACTTCTACTTTAAAACTACCGTTATAAAAATTTTGTATGAATGCAATCGCAAACTAAAATTGCGATTCAATATTAACAATGTATCCTAAAAAACATTATGAAACACGATTATTAGTTAGATCTTTTTAGAGTTTTGATACAATCTTCTTCAAGGACTTGTAAAACAAGTTAACAAATTTTATTTCATTTAGCACTTCATTTGGCTGTACAGCATGGTCATATAGATGTTGTTCGCCGTCTTCTATCTGAATCGGATATTGATGTATTTACACCTAATATTAAGTAAGATAAAAGTGTTTGCTTTTTCTTGTTGTGCTCGATGTATATGGTTTATTTTCTAGAGGAATGAATTGTCTTCATGTTTTGGCAGCTCATAGTAGAGAAAATGCACATATAATATTTTCTATTATATTAGAATTCTATCCAAAATTTCCTCTCGACATTCAAGATGGACAAGGAAATACTGGTTTGTACGAAAAAACAGATTTTATTTTATATTTTTCAAGGTTCATTTAGCACTTATATTGGCTTATAAAAATGGTCACGGTCAATTATGTCGTGCATTAGTAACAGCTGGCGCTAATTTAAGCATTTGTAATTATGAATCATTATCGATATTTACAATACCAGCGGCAAGTAAAGCTTTATTAGTTAATGTTGTTGGTAAGTAATGAAATGAGTATTGTTGAATAGATTTCGAAAAATATTTTATCTAACAAATTCTATTCGATGCTAAGTCTATTTTAATTCAATAGATAATATTCCACGTGAACCTCCATGGGGTGAAAGTGAAACATGTTTAGAATGTGGTACAAAATTCACTATAACAAATCGAAGACATCATTGGTTTGAATTTAAGTTTTTGTTGACATCATTTTCTAAAGACTTCTGTTTTTGTTTTAGTCGGCATTGCGGTCGAGTTCTTTGTAAACGATGCTCAGTTAACGAGTTACCAATTATGAAATTTAATTTACAAAAACCGATGAGAGTATGTCAGTTATGCACTGATGTATTAACTCACGGTGTTATGGCTGCTCGATGAAATCTTGTTGCTGTATTTGAACAAGATCTGATTTTATAAGCTTATGGAAGCCTCATGATATTCTTATTTTTGTTTTATGAAGTTATGATTTTATTTCTTAAAATTAACTAGTCAAGTGACGATAAAAGCATTTTCTTCTTCTTTGTTTTGTTAAGTTCCGATGTTGTGTTTAATTTTAAATTTCATACACTAATACTCTTTTTTTTACTAAAAATGTTCTATCACAAAAGAAAAGATCTTAATATATATTTAGTACGATTGTCAACTGTATTCTTATTTAAACAAGAGATTTTTCATAAGTAAAATTTTTGTTTCATTCATTTTGATCGTAACATCTTTTTGGCAATTTCATTTTTCTGGCATTGCAAATAATGATGATTCGAAAATGTTGAACAAAGTTATGGGTGTGGGTATGGGTGTTCTTATTTCTCTTTACACCTATATCCCCCCCCCNCCCCCCGCCCCCATGTTGCGAATACCGGATCATTTTTTTGCGGTAAACCGCGGTATTTATCCTTCCTACCAGAGATGTCCACAGGGCAGGACAGGGTGAGTCCTTATACCCTGCAAAGGGAAAAACCAGTTGTTTGGATTTCCACTCCGAAGAAATTTTTCCTTTAGTTTGCAAGACTCAAAAATAAGAAAATAGACTCCAGACAACGACACAACCTGATAGTCAGAAGTTTCTCTATCTGACCTGGTCCATATAAGCCACGACCCGTTTCCATTGAAGCTGCTCAATCAGTGGTCACCGGTTGACTCGTTTTTTTACGCTCGATAGAGACAAGTGCTTCGTGAGTTTTCACACAAGCCATNCAGTGGTCACCGGTTGACTCGTTTTTTTTTACGCTCGATAGAGACAAGTGCTTCGTGAGTTTTCACACAAGCCATTTCGAAATATTTTTCAATATAGATCTATCGTTAGTTGAGATACTTTCCCTGAAAATATGAGCTCAAATTGGTCGATTATTGATGAGTTGACCTCGAGCACCGGTAACATTGAAAAAATTCTTCTTTTTTGTATTTTGTCGGTGTACATTTCCATCTAGTAGATAATACTGGCGAGCTAAAATTTTAACCACAGAGATCTCCTTGGCTAAGTCTGATATAAAATTTAGGTCTCCTGTTAGTCCTCATCGATTGGAAGCTGTTGTAAAAATGCGATTTTCATCAAAATCATGGTGATGGAGAAATCACATTTTTTCATGAGGATTCCATACAAAAATGAAACTAGCTGATGAACTAAATTTTTCACCAGACCAAGTCAATGAGATCTCTGTGGTTGAAATTTTAGCTCGCCAGTATTATCTACTAAATGGGAATGTACACTCACAAAATACAAAAAAAAACAGAATTTTTTCAATGTTACCGGTGCTCGAGGTCAACGCATCAATAATCGATCAGTTTGAGCTCATATTTTCAGGGAAAATATCTCAACTAAAGATAGATCTACATTGAAAATTTCAAGCAAAATAAATATTTTCTTTAAGAAGTATAGGTCTCAGAAAAATCTAATGTCTCAAGAATGGAACAAGATTTTTTGAAACAGTTTTCGCATGAATTCATCAAACACTTGCATTTATCATCATAAAAGTATCGATTAAATCGACCACCACTGATTAAGAAGGGTCCATCGTGGCTTGTCTGAACTGGCTCTAAAACAACAAATTGTTCTATGGTACAATGCGAAACATGTCTTTTTATTTTGAAATATATCAAAAATTACAACACAGACACTATTTCAATTCAGCAGGGTACCCTGCCCTGCCCTGTGGACATCTCTGATAGCTACGTTCCACATGACTAAAGCCTTTCAGTAGAGACTTGGCGACGCTAACGTCGCGTTACCTTGTGGTGATTTCCAAACGGAATACTGCTTCCACTTTCCGGATAGTTTTCCGGTCCGTTTTTGGTTGGGATGTCCTTGGAAATCACCGGAAGTATCGGGAAATTACGTCATTTCCTTCCGTTTCCGGTCGGTTCCGGGCTCCGGAATCATCGACCTGGGTATTCTCTATGATTGAGATCATTTTTTATAATCTAAGAAAATATCTCATCTATAGGTGTATATTACTAAGACAAAATATATGCATTGATCTGTATATATTTTTGAAAATAACACAACAAGCTTCATCATACATTCGAAAAAGTCAGCTATCGCTGAAAAAACAATTAATTGTTATAAAAGTCAAATTAATTTCAATCGTCTGAACAAAGACGATTTCCTTCAATCGGTTCGTCATTTTCTTCTGCTATAGCTAATTCTTCTCGCGCAGGTTTTTGTTTATTTCCAATGGATTTCTTATGGTTGTTTTCGAAGCTCAAGTACTGCAACTAAAAATANAATTTTTAAATTTTACGTTTTCATAAGCAAGGCTATGACATGCATAAAAACAAAGAAAATAGAATGAATTACTGTGAAGATCACTTTCAAATGCATGTATGCAGAAGAGATGCCACACAGTTTAAGTTACGTGTCTGAGTGGTGACACGGGCTCAAAATTTTTGGCATGTTGACTAGAGTCAATAATTCAAAAAAATGTTCGTTTACACATAAGAAATTTTGAGGATGTGAGTGTAAGTGTCGATCTCTTCATCACACCCATACGGCCCCGGCTTCTAAAAAAAGATAGGCATAATACCTCAACATTCAGTGATCGTGCTAGAATTCAGAAGTTCCCTAATCCCCTCGTGCATTGGGAAGAAGGCGCTCTTGTGTTACGAAATTCAGTTTGAAATTGAAAAGCTCATAGACTCCAAGTGTGTGGATTATATAAGTGTGTCTCATGAGCGGAGGAGCTTTACGCCCCTCAAGGCACCACATCAGGATCATTCTTAGTAGTACGGGTGCCTAAATAGAATAAACATGAAATGAATTCGAGGTTATCTATTCGAGAGAAGCAAAGAAAAAAGATGAAAGATGTTCATGGGTCTATTCAATTGCAAAACGTTGGACACGATGGTTCCCATGATCGACGACATAGAGATTCCCAGGACGATCGACGGACAAACCAATGGGGTGGTTGAGCTGATTTGCTCCTGCTCCTGCGCCATTTCCACCCACAAGCACAGTCCCTTGTTTCGCTCCTTGAGGCCAACACATTTCACGATTATTAGAATACTCTGCTACATAGAGAGTATCCATCTGATCGACGAAAAGTCCAAAAGGATGATGCAATTGTGCCAGAGCACTCCCATTGCCTTGACCTCCAGCGACGACAATTCCTTCTGTTGCATCTTTATTCCATTTCATTACACGGTGATTGCAGTTGTCTGACACGTACACATTCTGCTGTCGATCGACAAAGAGAAGTCTCGGCTCGTTGAGTTGATTGAGGCCATCACCTTGACCATTTCCACCAGCCACAAGAGTGCCATTCTTCTCTCCCAATTTATATCGTCTTACTTCCATTTTTTCAGCGTCAGAAACGTAGAGATGTCCGTAATTATCCATAGCTAATCCTCGACAAGTGGTATTATCAATGAGGATTTTTCCTTGTGTTGTGCCACTACGACGAGACCATCGTACAACTCGTCGAATCCGATGATCACAAATAATGAGACTATTCGTCTCTTTGTCGCTCAATACATCAACTGGATGATCCAATTGATCCAATCGATTTCCTCGACCACGGCCACCAGCTAGTAGTTGCCCCTTCGTATCACCCATCTTCCATTGGACGATACGATAATTGTCCGTGTCAGCAATGACTAATGTTTGATCATCATCAACGAAGAGACCTTGAGGAACGTGTAGTTGATTGGTAGCATCGTTGTTTCCATTACCTCCAGCAACTGTTACACCGTTCCGTGTCCATTTTGCATTCCATGGAATATTAGGAATAACTAGAAATGCATGAAGAAATAAAAATGTTCTTTATGTATCTTTGAAAATAGTTTTTCATAGAACAAGCGACATTTTCATCTCGCTAGCACATTTTCGTCAAGTTTTTTTTTCGTATAGGGAGAGACAAATTAGTTCATAGTTCTACAATTTTTAGGAAATATTGAACAGATTGAGTAAAATGTATCTTTGTCGTTGGTAAGTAGATACTTTAATTATTTTAATTGTTGAAATAAAAAAGCAGTTTGTTTTTTATTGTAATTTAACTATAACTCCGATTATACAAAATTCGTGTAATATTTTATTACATGAAACCAAAAATTAAACACTATTAAACTCAATTCGAATTTCTTTTTTTCCAATCAAAGATGCTCTCTCGATA